>JANDJZ010000740.1:0-20277 GCA_027943245.1 Acanthamoeba sp. SK_2022b | reverse complement strand
ACGGGCTGGTGCAGAAGGCGAAGTCCAGCCGTATGTTCGCCTGGGGGATGACGTAGGTCTGGCCTCGCTTCGACTTGGTGGCGTACTGCAACCCACCCACCCACCCACCCCCACCCGTCAGATCGCGTCGCGTGCCTTGTTCGCGGGGGGGGGGTCTCCGCGAAGAGAAGCGGGGCGAGGGCGTATACCAACGGCGTGTAGGCGCTGAGCGATTCCTCCTCGTGCGCGGGACACAGCCAGTCCACCGTGGGCTTGCCCAGCAGCGGCGGTTCGAGGCACCACAGGTGAAACGATCGCGGACATCTGATGGCAACGCGTTAGTCGTCGCCAAGCCACACACACACACACACACACACACACACACACACACACACACACACACACACACACACACACACACACAACACGTCTGGGCGGGGAGGGGAGGGGGGTGAGTACCTGATGCACTGGGCCAAGTCGCAGCTGTGCGAAGCGAGGGAGCAGACGCAGCAGTAGTCGTCGTTTCGCGGTCGCTTGCGCTTGCCTTGCCGCAGGCCCCGATCAGAGTCGCTCTGATCCGAATCGAACAGGTTGCTCTCCCCCGGTGCGTCGGCGTCGTCCTGGCTATCGGCGTGGTCGTCCGCCACGGACCGCTCTGGAGGTGGGATTGGCGCTGCGTTAGGGGAGCTGCGTCGGTGAGCAGAGATTGGGCCATCGCTTTGACGCACGTTCGACAGCCTTGATGATCCTCAGCGGGAGAGAGAAGGCAACGGTGTTGCGGCCTTCCAAGTGCTGCAGCAGCCGTCCCATGATCGTCATCTCCATCGTTTGCGGTTCAAACGGCTGCCAATGAACAATCAATCAATAATTAATCATCAACCAATCACGAGGAGATCAAACCATCGTTGCCACGCACCGTGTCTTGCAGAAGGCAGGCTCGACAGAACCAGTCGCCATCGGGGACGCGAGGAAGCGGCGGGTTCAAGCACTCCAGGTGAAACGACGCGGGACACTGCGGTGTTCGGTGAGTACACGGGTAGGACCAGTTACGAGAGAGAGAGAGAGAGAGTGAGTGGACGAGTAGTAGTACTCTATCACAGCAGAGGAGCTCGCCGCCTTCGCCGCAGGAGTCACAGTTGTCGTGATTGAGGACGCGGGTAAGGAGACTCTGCACCGATCCCACCGAAACCCTTTGGTTAGGACAATCGGGCCTCGCGTAGCGGGGAGATAGGCGGCCGCCATGGCAGACCGTCCATTGAAGGGCCATGGCCATGCTCTTGGCCAACCACCCGCGATACTGAGGAGAAAGGGGCGTTTACCTCTCCTCCATCATCCTCTGAGGGCCCATCGGCTGAGTGGGTGCGGCCCAACATGTTGATGGAGATGCTTCTCTAACACTAAAGCGAAAGGAGTTGGTATAACGTCATAATTAGAATCTTGTGTGATTATCGATCCCGATCGACATCGGAGGGGGGGAGCAAAATGAGTGAAAATTACATCCAATTAACAGAGGCTCCTTCGATGCGCGAGGTAATTGAGCAGCCAACAACCAAAGAAGCGAAGATAAACGAGAGGGCGAGTGCGTACCGCAGGGACCGGACCAGTCTTTTTGGCACTCTACACGGTCCGATGAAAAAACAACAATTCTTGCCCCGCGCAATGGCCGCCGGCCAAGCGCAGCGGTGGTTGGAGACTCTGGGGGGGTATGTTGGGCCAGGCGGCCTCGATGACGATGGTACAGCCGGAGGCCTACTGGTGTGCTTAACGAAGGAGAGGAGGAGCCCTTGTGACCTACGATGTTTGAGGGAATGCGGCAGCACCTTGGCGCTGGTGCTTGGCAAGGTTGTGTAGCGAATGTACAAAACAGGGCGCCCCCACCGAAGCTGCCAATCCCAGCACAACGTCTTTATGCTGCTACCACCTACACGTAGATGGTCTACTGACTGAGTGAGTAGAGCTCTGAACAGAGCTGCCCCTTTCGCCAGTCTTCTTTTCCAGCACGATTCTTCTCCTTGGTCTCCCAGTGTTGCGACTTTAGTGTGGCGCTGGTGCATCTCGAGCCGCCCTCTACCTGGTCGACCCCATGTACTTCTCGTCTCCTCTCGCCGAACCCGGATAAGAGTAGCCTTTTGCACTGGGGTAGTACGGACCTGCCCCTACTCCACGCAATTGTGGCAAGATGATACACACATGGTGAGAGTAGAGTCACGTATCGTTTTGTTTTTATCAACAAACAATCCACTGCTGCAGTTGTTGTTGCGGTCGGTTGACCACAACCCCAGCACTTGCTTGAGGGAAAGAGAGGTGGCTTCTGGCCCCAGCTTGGGACCCAACCGACTCCCTTCACCTTTAATAAATATGTCGTGCGCGGTCAACCGGTAGGTCAGTTGACGAGAAGGGAAGCGGGCGCGGAGGTCAGGCGCGTCCACCGCTTGCCACCGCCAACCAGCGCGTCCACGAACTGCGACAGCGCATCGACGTTGAACTCGCCCTGGATGACGACAAGGGTCGATAAGCGCAACGCACACGGATACCGGTGGCTCTCTTGGGAGAGCTCTCGGGATTGTGACGTACATCGTGAACCACAGCGCGGCCCTTCTTGGCATTCCAAACCACCAGCTGGGGCGAGGTCTCCGCTGCTCCCTCCAGCAATGCTTTCTGTCGTATGGCCAGGGAGGTGGAGCGAGGCGGGACAACACGCGGGCGGTCAGCGTCTACCACACACGCTTGGCGTCTTCTAGCAGGGCGCACAGTACCTTGAACTCATTCTGCTTTTGCTCATCGGCAACGGTGAACGTGAATCGGTCGTTGCTGTACTTGAGGTTGAGCGACTTGAGCATGGCCAGCGTCTCGGCGTCGGCTGGAGGCGCACGCCACACACACACACACACACACACACACACACACACACACACACACACACACACACACACACAGCGGTTGTCAGCGGGCGGCCAATCGCCATCGAAGACACCGATGCAGGCCATTTCCGACGTACCGAGCTGGCCGGGAGGAAGGAAAGCGACGGCGCAGAGCGTGCTGGACTCGGGGGGACAGACGTCGTTCAGCGAGGAGGCGGTGAGCTCGCGCACTTCGGGGTCCGCCTTGGAGGCCTGGCCCGGCGACACCGCGCTCGGTCGCGACCGGGCAAACTTGACCAGCCACCTTAAAGCGGACATACCGCCACGTTAACAACGCGCACACTCGCCGTGGGCGAAGAACGCGAAGCGCTTCCACAGAGGGGAAAACCTACCTGCGCAGATCGAGGTAGGAGAACGACTCGCCGGTGTACGGGGTCATCTTCGCGGGTTCCTTCACCACGACCGCGGGGTACTGCCAGCGTGCATCAACGCGAGACTCCCTCGCGTTAGCGGCCAGTGGCCTCCTTGCGCGTGTGCGTGTGCGTGTGCGTGTGCGTGTGCGTGTGCGTGTGCGTGTGCGTGTGCGTGTGGAGGTGGGGAGGGGCACCTTTTCGCCGATGACGGAGGCGAATTCGGAAATGATGGCCTGGGCATCGGCCGCAGAGGAGCGCACGATGGCGAAGGAGAGGTGGTCCTTGTAGTCGCGCGACAGAGCAGAGTAGAGAGGAGGAGTGGACTTCCTACACGCGTTCACACATCAGCACACAAGGAAAAAATACCAATTTATATTATATATAAAAATATATAATAAATATGAGAAAAATATTTAAAATCGATTATAGATGTGGAAGCGTACTTGTCCGTGAACAGCAGGACGCAGGTGGACGAGTCCGGGCCGAGGCACAGGTCGGCGTATTTCTTGTAGCTGTCCAGCGTGGTCACGTACGAGGGCATCACCTGCCATGACGACCGGCCAACGAGAGGCGTGAGCCACGCGTGGCCAACGACAGGCGAAAGAAGACGCGTAGGGGAGGGGGGGTTGCTGCACCTTGAGTGCCCACTGGGCGATGCCATCAGAGTTGCGCGCGCCATTGTATTCCTCGGGCGTGCGGGCTCGCTTATCGCCGGGGGCGAACAACAGGAGCGTGGGGAAGCCCTGAACGCGCGCGCGCGCAGCGTAAATGGTCCATTCAGCGAAAGTCTCGCATCGGTCATCACATCACAACACGACAAGCGCACGAACAGCGAGCGAATGGGGAGAGATGTCAACCTTCACGTCATACTTGATGCACAAATCGGATTCGACAGAGCCATCGACGACGCCCAACTTGACCATGCCGCGCAGCCGCTTCGACGCGTCCTTGAAGGCCGGGGCCAATTTGTGGCAGTGCCCGCCTGGACAGTCGACCACGAGCAGGGAAATGCAAGAAGAAAATGAGAGGAAAATGTGTGAGAGAGTGACCCTCTGGTCTGCTGCGCGTGGCAGGAAGGAGAAAGGCAGGGAGAGCGCGTACATGAGCTCGAGTAGAACTGGACGACCCAGATGGAGCTCTCGTCGTCGAGCACGGTCGACTCAAAGTTGCCTGCGGTGAGGAGGGTGATCTCGCCCCTGTCGTCGTACAACTTGTCTGGCTGCTGGCGCGCGCCACCTTGGTCAGCAAGGCCACGCCATCACGCGACACATGGCTACAGCGGGGCACGGCAGCAACAAGAGCACGGGGTGGAGTGGGAGTGGGCGAGGCATGCCTGCTGCTGCTGCTGTTGCTGCTGGTGATGTTGCTGGCGGTGGTGCTGTTGCTGGAAGCCGCCCGGCATGCCGCCGAAGCCGCCCGGGCCGGTGGTGAAAGTGAAGTGAGCGCCGCCGCCGCCGGGACCGCCTCCCGTGCTGAAGAAGTGCTCGAACACGTTGAACGGGTCGTTGAACCTGCAGCAGTTCGCCCAATAGAGCACAAGGGTAAGCCCCCCAGATCTGCGCCGGAGCACGCATGGCGAATGGACAAGCGCGTGCCTGAAGCCGGGCCCACCCCCCTGGCCCTTCTTGAGGCCCTCCTCGCCGAAGCGATCGTACTTGGCGCGGGCCTCGGGGTCGGACAGCACCTGATAGGCTGGAGGAGACACGACAGCGTCAGACGGGTGGGCGTTGCTCTCTCTCTCTCTCTCGCGGGGAGGGGAGGCGAGTAGCAGGACAACTCGCAGGTCTTGCTGCGAACAACAAGTTGCACTGGAGGAGGTACCGTTGCTGAGCTCCACGAACTGGTCGCGACCGTCGGGGTTCTTGTCAGGGTGATACTTGACGCTCAGCTTCTTGAAGGCCTTCTTGATGTGCGCCTGCGACGCATCTTTCGGCACGCCCTGCGGCAAGATTAAATGGTATTTTATTATTATTATAATTTACCTTAATTTGCAGTCGTGCAATAAATCACTCGAAAAGAAAGGAGGTCAGAGGGGGACACGTACGAGGATGTCGTAGTAGTCGCGTCCTGCGTGGGCAGGTGCAGGGGCAAAGGCCAGCAGGAGCACCAACGGAACCACCATAAGCAACCCAAAGGTTGCCAGTGACTTCAGTGTCCTTCGGTCCATCTGAATAGATTCGTCACAATCTCTTGTAAACTCCCTCTTGTGCGAACAAGAGATGTTGATGTTGAGCTTCTTCTCTCTTGCGTGCCACGCTGGCTCTTCTGGTTGGTCCACGCGACCCATATTTTCCTTTTTATTTTCTTCATCTAGTTGCAAGAAAATGAGCTGGAATGTGGACTGGAATGTGCCATGATCTGGGGTCATCACTTTCGCGCCGTGCGGCCAATACAAAAACCAAGATGAGAAGAGCGGCCACTACCTCGCAGCTTCCGCGTATCGCGGCATTGCCGTCCCTGCGGGGACGCGCCTCGCCTTCAGCGTCGCTCCTTCTTTCTTCTGGCCTTTCCCGGCGCCTCTCCACCGCCCCGTCGGCTTCCGCCGCCCCCTCCGGTACATCAATGATGGCCTTACCCACCGCACATTACTTTTTCTTTTGGTTTGTCTCGCGCAACGCGTTGTGCAGCGATCCGAAGTCCACGATGTAGAACGATTGTTGCGCCGGCAAACCTGGCTCAAATTATTACCACTAATACGAAGCGCCAAAATACATGCAGGGCCAATTCGCGGACGCCTGACTACGGCCTCCATGAACCAGGTATCTGCCTCTCCCAATCCAATCCAATGTGCAATGTAGATGGGACAGCTGCTGATTCGCGCGGGCCGACTCGGTGGGGTAGGCCGTGGTGGGCGCGGCGTACGCAGTGCGCGGAGAGCTCGTGATGAAGGCCGACCAGTACCAACGCGTTCTGGCCGACCCCGCGCAGCGCGACACCTTGCCCTTCAAGGAGATCATCTACTGCAACATCGGTACTGCTCCCACTCTCTCCGCGCGCTTCGCTTTCTTTGCCCCCCCCCCCATACGGCCCGGTGACTCTGTGCGTGCGACACGACACGACACGACACGACACGACACGACACGACACGACACGACACGACACGACACGACACGACACGACACGACACGACACGACACAGGCAACCCGCAGCAGCTGCAGCAGAAGCCGATCACGTTCTTCCGCCAGGTGCTGTCGTGCATGGAGTACCCGGCGCTCATCGACCACCCCGCGGCCTCGCAGATCTACCCGCAGGACGTGCTGCAGCGCGCCAAGCACCTGCTGGCCAACTTCTCGGGCGGCACGGGGGCCTACTCCCACAGCAAGGGCGAGCGCATCGTGCGGGAGCACGTCGCCGCCTTCCTCCACAAGCGCGACGGCTACGCCGCCGAGCCCGAGGTGCGCTCGGGCCCTGCTCATGAGCCAATGTCGCCGGCTAACCGCGTGCGGTTTGCTTGCGGGGGGGGGGGCAATGTCGACACAAAGGACATCTACCTGTCGGACGGCGCGTCGGGCTCGGTCAGCAAGGCCCTCAACATCCTCATCCACAGCAAGAAGGACGGAGTGCGTGTTCTTCACAAGACACCACCACCTCACCATCGTCGACTCCGCGGCGATGATGTGTTGCTGCTGCTGCTGATGATGATGATCGATGCTGCGTGTGCGCGCGCGTGCGGCGGTGGTTGGCGCGGCGCAGGTGATGATTCCCATCCCGCAGTACCCGCTCTACTCGGCCACCATTCCCCTGCTGGGCGGCACCCAGCTCAACTACTACCTCGACGAGGACAACTCCTGGGGCCTGAAGGTTACCCCTCCCCCCCTCTACTTGTGTGTGTGTGTGTGTGTGTGAATGGGGGGGGGGCGATGATGTTCGTATGGCCCATCTGTCTCCTACTCGCGCAGGTGTCGGAGCTGGAGAGCCTGGTGGAGGACGCCCATAAGAAGAGCGTCAACCCGCGCGCCCTCGTGATCATCAACCCGGGCAACCCCACCGGCCAGTGCCTGGCCGAGTCCAACATGCAGGAGGTATGCCCCCCCCCCCTCGCGCTCGGCCGCCGCGATTCGTCCAACAAAACGACCCACTGTGCTGCGCGCGCGTATGTTGGGGGGGGGGGGGTGACAGGTCATCGACTTCTGCCGCAGGCGAGGCATCGTCCTGCTCGCCGACGAGGTCTACCAGGTGGGTTCTCTCCTTTCCGATTGGCGGCCACGTGTGTGCTGACGTCAGCTGCTCGCCCGGTGGTTGGTTGGTGGGGGGGGGAGAAAATTAGACGAACGCGTACACCAAGCCGTGGCTGTCGTTCAAGAAGGTGTTGCGCGACATGGGCCCCAAGTACAAGGACGTCGAGCTCATCTCCTTCCACTCGGTCTCCAAGGGCGTCATCGGAGAGTGCGCCCCCCCCCTCCCCCTCACTCGGCCTCTCCCGATCCGATCGGATTGGTTGACACCCGGTCGTGCGCGTGGCTAGGTGCGGCCACCGCGGAGGCTTCATGGAGCTGGTGGGCATCGACGAGGAGGTCAAGCAGCACTTCTACAAGCTCGCCTCCATCTCCCTCTGCCCTAACCTGGTTCTCGCCCCCCCCCCCCGGTGTGCGCGTGCGCGTGTGCGATGAAACTGACAGCGCATCAATGAACGCGTGGTTGGTTGGGTTGGTTGGTTGGGTTGGGTTGGTGGGGGGGGGGGGCGAGCAGCCGGGTCAGGTGGTGGTGGACCTGATGGTGCGACCCCCGGTGCCGGGCGAGCCCTCGTACGACCTCTACCACAAGGAGACCTCCACCGTCTTCGAGTCCCTCAAGAGGCGCGCCCTCCGCCTCACCGAAGCCTTCAACAAGCTCGTGCGCTTGCCCCCCCCCCCAATGCCCATCTATGGATTGCCTTCACCACCACCATCATCATCACTGCTCAAACGATGTTTGTGGGGGGGGGGGTAACGTGTCGACGCATCCATCAGGAGGGCGTGACGTGCAACGAGGCCGAGGGAGCGATGTACCTGTTCCCGCAGGTGCGCCTCCCCGCCAAGGCCGTGCAGGAGGCGCTCAAGCACAAGAAGACCCCGGACTCCTTCTACTGCCTCGCCCTCCTCGACCAGACCGGTATACGCCGCCACCCTACCCCCCCCTCCAATCTCAATTCTCCTCTCTCTCTGATTCGTTCTCTTTCACAACACGCGCGCGCGCGCCTGCGATGCTCACGCATTGGGGGGGGGGGTCCCGCGTCTGCCGGCAGGCATCTGCGTGGTGCCGGGCTCCGGCTTTGGGCAGAAGGACGGCACCTACCACTTCCGCACGACCTTCCTCCCGCCCGAGGACAAGGTGCCCCCCCCCCTCCTCCCCCCCCTTGTGGTCGATGGCGATGGCAGATCGTGGCTCACACTCCGCCATCGATGGCCAGATCGACGCCGTGGCCAAGTCCATCGGCAAGTTCCACCACGACTTCATGCAGAAGTACCGCGACTAACCTCCTCGAGGGAGATCTGGCCCATGCACGGTTGCAATGCAACCGATCGCTCACGTGCCTCGGTGTGTTATGTTTGTTGTTTGTTCACAACAAAAATAAAATAATAATAATAATAATAATTCTTCAATAATTACAAGGTGACGGTGGTGTGTTATGAGGGGGCCTGGCGGGTGCATCGCTGTCGGACCGGCTCATGAAGCGCCGCCTCTTCTCGAGGCTCATCTTTCGGAGCTGCAGGAGGCGCTCCACCTCCTGGTCGGTCGACTCGCCCTCAAAGTCGCGCAGCCGACTCTTGATGATCTCCTCCTCCCGCCTCTCCTCCTCCCGCTGCGCCTCCGCCAGCATCTCCGGCCTGTCCCTCGCGTACACCAACATCTGCAACATCTACACAGCACGCGTGCCACGTCAGCCTCCCTCTCTGGGGGGGGGGCAACGTGTGAGGCGTTACCATGACGACGACCTCGGGGATCTCGCCCTCCATGATCCACTCGCCCTGGCCCGACGTGGAGGCGAGGAAGTGGCGCGTCCACTTCCAGTTGTCGCACTCTCGCTCGGTCCGGTACTCCCGCGCCACCGGATGCCACTGGTAGCTCATCACCGGCGGGACGCTCGCCGACGTGCCCGGCGCATACCACTCCATCCACACCCCGTTCCACTTGCCCCACCCGTAGCTGTCCCGCTCCTCCTCCTGCCCCCCCCCCCATTGACCACCACGCCGATTGGTTACAATGGTGACCATGACCCCGTGCAACCACGCAGACCGGAGCACACGCGCGGTGTACCTTGAGGACGGGGATGAACGACTCGCCGTCCCAGGAGTAGGAGATGGGTGGGTCGACACCGCGGTCGGACTTGACGATGCCCTTGGCCCAGTAGTGCCACTCCTCCTCGCGCGACATCTTCAAGATGCCGCCCTTGTAGCCCTCCAGGTGCACGTACCGCAGCAGCTCCCTCTGTGCACCATACACACATGCGCGATGAGCTCACAACCATGTAGTGAGAGGCCTCCATGAAGCGAGGGGGAGCTCTACCCTTTCCTGTTCCTCCAGGGGAGAGTCGTAAGGGAGGGATAGGTGCCGCTGGCCGAGACCGCTCAGGGCCAACATCCACAGGGCGATCACCACGCAGTCGTCACCGCCCAACCAAAACACGCGTTCCTGGAATGCCAAGGCCACGACCACGACCACGGGCCAGCCCCTGGTGAGTGTTCACGTGGATTGACCCAGGGGAGACGAGGCGAGCAAGTACCGAAGAGAAGGAGGTGAGTATGTAGAAGGTGGGTATGAAGGCCTGCAGGTTCTTCTCGCTTCCCGTCGTTGGCGACTGTTGTGATTTCGTGTTCCTGGCGAGCACACACACACACACACACACACAACACACACACACAACACACACACACACACACACACACACACACACACACACACACACACACACACACACACACACACACACACACACACACACACACACACACGCCAACGCCCAATGATGTGTCGGTAGTTGTGTGGAAAGGCGATTGACAAAACCACAGTAGGCTCTACCTGGAGGGGCTGGCCGGAGAGCCGAAGGAGTCGACGGATTGCGAGTGGGTGGGGCTGGGGAACGCGCTCCCCTTCTTGCGGGTGCGCGAGGGCGTCTTGACCATGCGCAGGAGCGGGTTCTGGGGGCGACGAACGGTCTCGGTCCCCGCCACCATCGACCGGGTCACCTTCCTGATGTCTTCTCGGCGCATGCGCGTGCGCGCGTCCGAGTGAGCCATGTGCTGCTCCCCCCCCCCGTTCGACATGAGTGTTGCTCGAGCCATGCAACCACTAATCGTTGGATGGTGGGCGCACCTCGTCCTTGAAGTAGGCGAACGAGTTGGCGGTGAGGACGAACCACCGTCGCTGGTCGGCGTTGGTCTTTGTGAGCCATCCCTCCATGTACACTTCCTCGTGGCGGATCAGGGCCACGTCACCCGACGACGAGAGTGGCGAGGCGGCTGGCGTTGGCGACAGGGCCACGATGAGTCGACATGTGCGAGTTGCGCGGCGCAGGTGGAGTGTTGTGTGCACACGTACATAGGGGGTCGTTGGTTCGTTGGACGCGAGAGTCATTAAATGACGCGCCTCGTACGCGAGCCGCCGGCCCTCTGTCCACGGCGAACTCGCCGCTCAACCGGTTCTGTGATCGCGTTCTGAGGGGAGAGCACACGCAGTCACGACCATCAGAAGCGGGTGACCGCCGGCCGAGGCAGCAGCAGGAGCGCTTACCGCGGCTTGGCGACGGTGATGAGGCTGCGCTTTTGTGTGAGGGCGTCGCCGAAGCGTTCCCGATGCTTCCACCGCAGCTCGTCCTGTGTGGCGCCGTCCTCGTCCTCGTCCTCGTCGGTGCTATCGCCCTGGGCCAGTGAGGCGTCAGAACCATGAACCCAAGGACAGCAGCAGCGAGGAGTTGATGGAGGGGAAAGTAAAAGTACAGAGGAGCAGGAGAAGGATGGTCGACGAGTCTGCCCGAGTAGAGAGTGGGAAGCGGGAGTGAGGAGGGGATTGGGCGTGAGATAAAGAGGCTCGGCGGGAGAAGATGGGCTGCCTTCCTCGGCTACTTGAGCCTCGTTGGACGATGAGCCCTCGAGAGGGGAGGTGATCTCTCCCGAGCTCTCTTCAGAGGAAGCCCCACGCCCGTTTCCATTGATCGCCTCCATGTGTAGGCTGCTACGAGAACTGTTGAAGAGTTGAGGGCGGAAAGGTTCGTGTAGCGTCTCTCCAGCAAACGAGGTTGGGAAAGGAAGGGAGAAGACGGTCCTAGGAAGTGAGCGAGCGTCGAGAGTGTTTGCAGCCTCCTCTCGCACGCCAGCGCCAGCTGTGGCCAACTCTGCAAGGTGTATCCCCGCGCGACAGACTGTCCAAATAGAGAATCACCTGGCCTATCGTGTGGACCATCTAGGGAGATCACCACGCGGGTCGAACTTGCCTATTATTTCGTCTTTTGTTGCTTTTATCTGAAGGCCTTCTACACGTGATGAAAGTGTTTGTGTATGTGTGGTGAAGAGGGGGGTGGAAGAAGAGCGCTCAAACATGCCAAATAACCAAAGAAAACAAACATGGCAAAGGCTCAGTAGATGCGGAGTGGCGGGTCTTGGGCGGGCTTGTGGGCATTGTAGAGGGCGACGAGCTGCGCCTCGTAGTGAGAGTGCAGCTGAGCCACCTCCTCGTCGGTTGGCGCCGCCTTCTGGGTCACTTCGATGGGCGCGCCGACCACCACATGCACCGGATGGCTCACCTGGCCAACGACACGCGTCGTGACTTGCGCGGTGAGTCATTGCGCGCGTGTAGGGCTTGACGGCGGGAGGGAGTACGGGAGCGGGGGTGCCCAGCATGCCCGTGAAGATGGTGAACGGGAACCCGAGCAGCCTCGACCATCGCAGCCTACGCTCGCGCCAGAACGAGACCTGTCCAACCACACATTAGCATTCGAGCGACATACCAGAGAGAGAGAGAGAGAACGCGCAAGAGGCGACATGGGGGCCATGCCTGGTAGAAGAGGGAGGTCTCGCCAAAGCCGTAGACGGGCACCAATGGCGTTCCGTTCTGGATGGCCAGCCTCACGAACCCGCGCCTGCCCCCCCCCCCCGCGTCAGCCTTTGCAGGCAAAGCTTGGCGAGAGGCGAGAAGTCGAAGTAGAAGGGGGGAGGGGGGAGGGAGAGGGGGGAGGGACAAGCGGCTACCTGGCCTTGAGGAGGATGGCGGGATCGGTGGGCGAGGAGAGGATGGCCTCGGCCAGACCGCCGGGGATGACCACGATGCTGTGCCCCTCCCTCATGCTCTCGCTGCGTGTTTGTTTCGTTCACCGTTGGGAAATCGTGTCAACCGACGACGTCGTGTGTGTGTGTGTGTGTGTGTGTGTGTGTGTGTGTGCGCGCGCGCGCGCGCGCGCGCGTGCGGCAAGCGCGAGTCTCGATCGACAGAGAAGAGACACGAACCAGGCCGACTCGGCAGTGGCGGAGATGCCGCCGATCCAGTGGATGAAATGGCCGGCGCCGGGCAGCATCAGCAGCGGAGTCGCCACCAGAACTGCGCGCGCGCACCACACACACACACACACACACACACACACACACACACACACACACACACACACACACACACACACAACACCGCACGCACACGCACACGCACACCAGGTCAGCCACCGCAGGGCAAGAACGGAGAGAGAAGCAAAAAACGAGTGAGTGGGGGGGGGGGGTGCGACGTACTTCGCCAGGAGATGGCGGGGAAGAGGCTACGAAATTGCTCCGAGACGAGCGCCGTCCACAGGCCCCACGTCCTTGTTGGGCCCCACGTCGCGTTGTGGCCACGTTCAATGGAATTGCGAATGGAACGAACGCTTCGAGCGGCAAGCCAAGCTTTGGGGGGGGGGGTGGCGGTACCAGAGGCCGTGCGGGTGGTAGGCGAAGATGTACCGCCGCGAGGGATCCAACTCCTGCGGGACTCGCTCAGCCTCGACCACACACACACACACACACACACACACACACACACACACACACACACACACACACACACTCACACACACACTCACACACAGAGAGAGAGAGAGAGAGAAGACAGAGAGAGAGAGGAGGCAAGTGCCTGGGTTCGGGTGACGGTGATGGGGAAGTAGTCCCGCTCCATCCAGTTCCAGATGGGCAGGCGCTGGAAGGCCGGCCATGTTCGCGTGTGGCGCCCCTGCGTGGACCAGCGGACGACACGACGGGGATGGGGTCATCGGCCGCGTAGGAGGCAATGCGCGCGCGCCACAGGATGGAGCAGGGCGAGCCACACGCACCAGGGAGGAGTCGAAGAAGGGCGTGAGAGCAGTCGCCAGCCACAGGAAGTAGAACACCGACGACGGACTGGTCGCGACACCACGTCAATTAGATTCTTAAATACGAAATATAGGAAACAAATAAAATAGAGAGAAGAGCACCTCCACAAGGGGAAGAGAGCGCCAGTGGCCCCGTGGTAGGCCGTAAGGATTCCTAAAACCGCCCACACCAACTGCGCCCAGACATTGTTTTTTTTTTTAAAAAAAACAGTATTAAAAATAAAATAAATGATAAAGAGCAAATAGGAGTTAAATAATTATTATTATTTAAAAGTCGGGGTGCTCGGTTGGTGAAGGTCCACACCTTCTTGGCGGGGTCGTTGGGGTCGCGCCGGACGGCGGAGGCGATGAAGGAGAGCAGCACGACCAGCATGAGTGCCGTATCGAGCAGCGTGTCGTTGGCGACGGGGAAGAGGAAGAGGAAGATGGCCGTGCACCACACGCCCCACACGGCCGGCAGCAGCGAGATGACCTCGAGCAGCGCCAAGCTCGCCCACCACCGCCAGCCCCCTCGGCCAGGCCCAGGGGGGTGCGTCGTCCCCACCTTCGTCGCGTCCTCCTCCTTCACTTTCATCTTCTTCTCCCCAGCGGTGCTGCTCATCTTCAGCGTGTGCACACTGGTCACGCCAAAGTGCAAGTGTGTGTGTGTGTGGAGCTACGTGGGAGGGAGTGGATATAACAGCAATTCAAGAGGGCAATACCTCGTCGACACCAATCAAACACACCAATCGCTGCGGAGGGAACTGTCCCATTCCCGATGTGCAAAAAGGCGATAAGTAACTTGCCTGTCAGCAATGGTGCCATCACCAACCCCCTGGCTTTACTCAAGAGCCCTTAAGTGTTGAGTTGTTGATCGCTCTCAGTTGTGATGATAGCGGCCAGTACACCGAGCACTCTACCCTAGTCGGTGGGCCAAGGCCAGCGAACTGGGAATGTGAAGCGTTCCGGGTTATTTCCCATGACGACGAACGAGAAAAAGGATTTCCTCTTGTTTTGTTCTTGCGCAAAGTCGAATCCACACTTCACCACCATGCCGACCGTGTCGCTTAACAGGGACGAGCTCTTCGAGCAGCTGGGCCAAACTTACAGCACGACTTCCACACTTCTTAACTTATGATTAAATTTATGAATTAATTTTCCCCTACCCGTCCATTTTCTTAGCGGAGGATGAGTTCGATGACCTTTGCTTCCGTTTCGGTGTTGAGCTCGATGAAGTGGTGCGCCCTCTCTGCTACCTCTCTAAACCGCAACGCAATTCGCATTCAAATGAACCGATTTCTCAACCCCATTATGTCGATATTCTGTAGACATCGGAGAAGGAGCTCATCGAGAAGGAGCTTGGCAAGGCCGTTGATGCCTCTGAGGATGTCATCTACAAGATCGACGTTCCTGCCAACCGGTATGCCCCCTCTTCTTGTGCAACTTGCTGCGCGCCTTTGGCCACACGATTTCAAGATCAAATTGTCGTGTAGCGGCCAACGTGAATCATCAATAATCAAAAACTCATGGCCTTCGTGCCCCACTACGCGCGCAGCTACGATCTTCTGTGCATGGAGGGCATCTCGCGTGCCCTGCGCATCTTCAACGGCAAGGAGGAGGCCCCCGACTTTGTCGTCACGCCCGCCCAGGAGCGCATCACCGTCGACCCCACTGTACGCGCTAGCCGCTGCCTTCTCGCACACACAGAGAGCAGGCGAGCTCACCCGCTCGGGCGCGAACGCGATGGGGGGGGGGAGAGCAGGTGGCGCAGGTGCGACCGTTCGTGGTGGGCGCCGTCCTGCGCGGCATGACCTTCACCGACACCTCCTACAAGAGCTTCATCGACCTCCAGGAGAAGCTCCACCAGAACATCTGCAGGTATACACACGCACACGCACACGCGCGCGCGCGCCTGCCCTCATGTCGACACGATCGCGCGCGCGCGCCCCGTCTGCAGGAAGCGCTCGCTGGTGTCGATCGGCACGCACGACCTGGACACGGTGAAGGGCCCCTTCAGATACGAGGCCCGCAAGCCGCAGGACATCTCCTTCGTGCCCCTCAACATGACCGAGGCCCTCGACGGCGAGCAGCTCATGCAGAAGCTCTCCGTACGCTTGGCTTGCCCCCCCCCCTCACCGCACGCGCGCGCGCCCGTCTGTGGGCGATGACGATGACGATGACGATGATGACACTGACGATGATGACGATGACGATGATGGTGTCGACAGGTGGACAGCCACTTGAGGTTCTACGTGCCGATCATCAAGGACTCGCCGGTGTACCCGGTCGTGGTGGACTCGAACGGCGTGGTGCTCTCCCTGCCGCCCATCATCAACGGCGACCACTCCAAGATCAAGCTCTCCACCACCAACGTGCTCGTCGAGGTCACCGCCACCGACCTCACCAAGGCCAAGATCGTCCTCAACACCGTCGTCGCCATGTTCTCCCAGTACTGCAGCTCCAAGTTCACGTACGTCTACCCACCGCACACACACACACGCGCGCACACACACGCACGCACACGCGCGCACACACACACACACGCACGCACGCATCGATGGCGAGAGGGGAGGGGGAGAGAGAGAGAGAGAGAGCGGCGCTGATGTGGTGTGGGCGTGTAGGGTGGAGGCGGTGAAGGTGGTGGACGCGGCGGGACAGGAGGTCGACTACCCGGACATGTCGCAGAGGGAGGAGACCGCCGCCGTCGAGTACATCAACAAGTCCATCGGCATCAACCTGCCCCCGGCCAAGGTACACCGCACACGACGCACACGCACACACGCGAGCTACGAGTGGCCTCTAACCGAGTGACGTGCGCGCGCGCGTGCGGTGTGTGTGTGTGTGTGTGTGTGTGTGTGTGTGTGTGTGTGTGTGTGTGTGTGTGGCGCGCGCGCGCGACAGATGGCAGAGCTGCTGAAGCGCATGGGACTGAGCGCGCGGCTGATCAACGAGGACAAGGAGGTGGTGGTCAAGGTGCCGCCCACGCGAAGCGACATCCTGCACGCCTGCGACATCATGGAGGACGTGGCCATCGCCTACGGCTACAACAACCTCGCCCTCACCGTGCCCCGCACGCCGACCGTCGCGCGCCAGCAGCCCCTCAACAAGTTCACCGACCTCCTCCGCAGCGAGGTCGCCTTTGCCGGCTACTCCGAGGCCTTCACCTTCTCCCTCGTACGCACCTCTCCCCAGCCCCCCCCCCTCCTCCCCCTCTACATCTACGTGAAGCAGATGATGATGACGACGACGACGATGATGTCGATGTTGGTGGTGGTGGTGGGGGGGGGGCAGTGCTCGGCCAGGGAAAACTTCGTGATGCTGAACCGCAAGGACGACGGCAGCGCGGTGTGCATCTCCAACCCGGCCACGCAGGAGTTCGAGGTGGGCCGCACGAGCCTGCTGATCGGCCTGCTCAAGTCGGTGAGCTCCAACAAGAACCAGCCGCTCCCGATCAAGGTCTTTGAGATCTCGGACGTGCTGGTGCGGGACGACGCCGTGGACGTGGGCGCGCGCAACAAGCGCAACCTGGCGGCGATCTTCTACAACACCGCGTCGAGCTTCGAGGTGATCCACGGCCTGCTGGACCGCGTCATGCTCGTGCTCGGCGTGCCGTTCGACAAGACCGAGGGCTACCACATCGTGCCCTCGGAGGACTCGGCCTTCTTCCCCGGCCGCCGGGCCGACGTCGTGTGGCGCGGCCAGAAGGTGGGCGCGTTCGGCGTCGTGCACCCGCACGTGCTCAAGCACTTTGAGCTCGCCTACCCGTGTTCCGCGCTTGAGCTCTTCATCGAGCCCTTCCTCCAGGCCAAGCTCGCCGCCGCCGCCGCCACGGAGGCCAAGGAGGGGGCCAGCGAGGTCGTGCACGGTTGAAGCCGCACACACGCTCTTTCCCCCCCTCCCCTTCTCCCTTGCAAGGAAAGGGGAAATAATAAATTAATTAAACAATTGTTTTTGTTCTTGAATTTCTGCGTTTTTTGTTTATTATTTACAACACAAAAATAAATAAAAAGAATAGCAAAATAATAATAATAAACGGGAATAAGTGGCTGCTCTAATAGTAGACGGTGGTGGGCTTGGGCGCCTGCAGGTCGACGACTGGCTCGGTGGTCTCGACTTCATCGTCGTAGTCGTCGTCCTCGCGGGTGAGGTCGAACGCGCTGAAGTTGCCGCCCAACATCCCGGCGATGGCTTGCGTTGCTGTTGCGGAACGGACAGAGCAGAAGAGGAGGAGAGGAGGAGAGGAAAGGGGAGGTGAGCGTTGCTGACTGCCAACATTGTCGACGAGAGAGAGGTGTGAGGAGAGAGGAAGCGGTTACCAGGATGGTCCAGGCTTTCCAGGTACATCTTGATGGAGACGGTCAACGGCACCTGTGCGTCGGAGCAGGAGGACCGACCGACCATGGTGAAGATGGTGAGCGTGGAGGCGACGAGTTTGGGTTTGGGGTGGAGAGGTGGAGAGGGAGAGGGGGGGGGGGGAAAGGACGATGACGTACGGAGATGATGGCGCCCACGACGCCCCACACCGAACCCCAGAAGAGAAGGGCCACGATGATGGTGACGGGAGGAATGTTCATCACACGGCCCAGCACCTTGGGCTCCACCAATTGGGTCAACGTGAACTGACACACACACACACACACACACACACACACACACACACACACACACACACACACACACACACACAGTCAGCCACAAGCATCACTCTGCGCGCGTGCAACTTGCTTGCGTGTCGTTTGTGCGTGCAGCGCAGGTTGTTGTTGATGATGATGGTGGTGGTGGTGATGATGATGATGATGGATGTGATTGCGAGTGGCAATACCTGGGTGGCGGCGAGGAAGATGAAGATGAAGATGAGGCGGACGACGATGGGCCGAGGGTCGAGGACGACCATCGGCAGGGGCAGGAAGACCGCGATGGCCGGGCCGATGTTGGGGATGTAGCCCAGCACGAACGTGAGCAGGCCGAAGAAGAGGGCCAGATCGACCTCGAACACGAGCAAGATGAACGTGGTGATGCCCGCGGCCGCCAGCGAGATCAAGCTGTGGATCTGTTTTGGGGGGGGGGCACATGAGCGCTACGTGCGCGTAGTGGCGAGGGGGGGAGAGGGGGGGGGGGCACGTACGACGACGTAGGTGCGGATGTGCTTGTCGATGCGATGGGCGCGCCTCTCGGCGAGGGTGCGCTTGTGGTGGGCGAGGTGCTCCTCCTGGTCCTCGAGGTCGAGCAGCATGTAGACGACGATGAGCAGGACGAGTACCATCTCGGGGAAGCGGTTGGTGATGAACTCGAGCAGGGACAGCGCGTACGCGCTGATCTGGAACTCGGGCAGCATCTTCTTGATGTCCTCCTTGTTGTAGCCGAGCGTCTCGGCAAAGGCGACCAACGAATTGGAGAGACGATCGATGCGCAGCAAGTAGTACTCGGAATTGGAGACGAGATCTGCGATGGTGAAGCCCAACACCGCGCACAAGAGGAGCAGCGTAGTCACGATGAGGGCCAAGATGATGAGGACCGACGCCCATCGCGGCAAGGCGAGACGCATGGTGGAACCGAGGCAGGTGAACGGCCGTCGGCCGCTCAGGTACTTGACAAGAGGTTGGAACGCGTAGACGAGGAAGCGCGAGAAGACGAGGGGGACCATGAGGAAGCGCAGGTAGACTAGCATCGCGCCAAATGCCAGCAGGGCGGCGAGCATGAGCGACCCCGTACGCAGGACGGTCGTCACCATCTCGTAGCGTCTCGCACTCAAGGCCTCCTCCTTTTCCGTATCACCAATTGGCTGGTAGCCATCGCCACTCACATCGCTGGCAAAATCGCTTCTTTCCTCCGTGGCCTCCCACGCGCCGAATGGACGGCGTGGGAGGAAGCGCAGCTCGTCATCTCCCACGTAGCCTCGCCTCTGCATGTGTGTGTTTCAATCCGGCGGATGAAAACAAGACAATTAATGCACCGATGAGAAGTCGTCCTTCCCGAGAGAAGTTGCACCCCAAAAAGAAAGATACAAAGAAAAGGTGTAGGAAATTGTTGTTTCAAGGAGACAGACACCCCTTTTATTTATAAATTTAATGAAAATAAAAAATATAATATATAAAATAAAAATAAAAATAAAAATAACAACAACAATAAAATCAAAATCAAAATAAAAATAAAAAGAGCAAGAGAGAGAGAGAGAGAGAGGACAAGAAGAAGGCCAAGAGAGACGAGGTGGTGTCAAGCAGAAGGACGGCAACCTGTGTTGATCCCTTCTTGGGCAGCTTCTCCTTTGAGGAGCACATCAGCGAGCACGTCATCGTGCGGAGTCCTCTGAAGCATCATCATCACCTTGCGCCGCGTCGTGGTCGCCTCCTTGCCCACGGCCTTCTTCTCGAGCGACTTCTTCTTCCCGCCGCCGCCGCCGCCCATCTTCCTCATCTTCTTGATCCTCGTCTTCTTTGGCGAGCCGCCGCTACCGCTGCTGTTGCCGTCCCACGTCGCCGAACGCTGTCGCTCGCCCATGCCCCCGCCCCCGCCCCTCATCTCGTGCAGCGACAGCAGCTTGTGGAGGGCAGGCCTGATGGTCAGCACGCTGTCCCTCCGCCCCTGCTGCGCTCGCTTGTCGTCGACGCTCTCCTTCTTGTCGGCCGCCGTCGTGGCGGCCGCCGAGGCCACGGCCGCGGCCGCCCCCTGCCCGCCGTTGGTGACGCTCTCCAGCCGGTCGGCGTCGGCGTAGATCTTGCCGAGCACGGCGGCGAGGATCGG
>JANDJZ010000074.1:0-78941 GCA_027943245.1 Acanthamoeba sp. SK_2022b | reverse complement strand
GTGAGGGCAGAGAGGCTGACCTGGACGATGAAGAAATGCTGCGGAAGCTGCGACTTCTGCGTCTGCACGCTAAAATCGACGTCGCGAAGCAGGATGGGCTGGCCGAAGCACTCATACTTGACGACGTCCACGGGATACAGCCGCTGGTTGTTGGACAGCACCTTCATGCCCGACGCGATCTGCTGTTTGACGCCAGCGGCGCTGCACGCACGGAGAGGGGGAGAGGCATCGTCAGTAGGACAAACAGATGAAACGAAACGAAACGACTCGAGAACGTACTTGAACAGGAGCGTGAGGAGCTTGGTGTCGAGGAGTTCGACGATCTCGGCCTTTTGCTGAGGTTGCCTGCTGACGTTGTAGGGGCCAAGGGGCTCCCACAGCGCGCTATCCTTGCCGATGGCGCCGTTGTTGATTTCGGAGAACAGGTCCGTCTCGAGCGAGAAGAACGGCTTGTCCCGCGCGTTCGTCCGAGCTACGCGCGTGGGCTGGAGGAAGTCGACGTTCTCCTCGTGCGTCTTCCACATCCGGTCCACGAGCTTTTGTGTGTCGATGGAGATGTTGGCCTGCAGTGGGGCCCACCAGATTTTCTGGCAACGCATGGCACACAGAGAAGCTTTTGCGTGAGACCTATGCAACTATAGAGTCGCTCTCTCCACCCCCCCCCAATATCGTCGAGGCGAAGTGGCGGGCCCGTACAGTTCCCTGGTATTGATGGATGCGCTCAAAGAGACGATAGAGGGCGACGCCAGAGTGAGGTCGCTCGAGGAAGGCATCAAGGAAGCCTGCCCGACGATGCAAGTGCAAGTGTAAGCTAACTCCAAAACTCGAGTCGAAGGACACTAACGCAAGCTCAGACGGCCAAGGAGTCGCGCACCTTCGTTGTTCCTGGCCACCTCGAGAACGAACAAATCGTCTCGACGCGTCCACTTGTTGGGCAATCGGAAGATCATCCCCACGTGCGAGTACGGCGAGTTGGTCGCCAGCTTTGTCATCGAGTGCAGTGCGCCAATACCGCTGTACGCGATCAAGTCACTAAACATATAAGAGGGGGGAAGGGTTGTCAGAAACGGGCTGGCCCAAAAGCGACCGACAGGCAGAAGAGGAGCGCATCACCCCGTCTTGAAGCTGTCGATGTAGTCGTCATAGAAGAAGATCTGTTGTCCCCTGTCCTCAGTCGGCTTGGTTTCCTATGGGAATCCCACATCGCACGAAAGATGTCAGGTGAGATCAGAGGACCGAACGCGGAGCGCGCATCCCATCGCCACGGGAGATGGAGGAGGAGGAGGAGGAGGAGGAGGAGGAGGAGGAGGAGGAGGAGGAGGAGGAGGAGGAGGATAATACCGCCGAGCAGGAGTACAGGAACCGGATGTGGACCTTGCCCTGCACTTTGTCCTTCTTGCCGGCTCTCGGCTGGAGAGGCAGCCACAGGTCGATCACATCCTCCTCTACACGCACGCCGCAGCCATGTCGCTAATGATCATTAGCGCTTCGGTGGTATGTAATTTGGAAAGGGGTGACACTGCGTACCCTCGTGCTCCTTCATCGGATTCGGCAGGACTGCCTCGCCCGCAAACTGGATGATCGCGAGCATGCGTGTGAGCGTGGCGTTGGCATTGTTTCTCGAATATGGCTATGGCCACAACACACTGTACCTCGCTACGGCGCAGAGCCAGGCACTTGGAGACCTCAATCACCAGATCGCCACCTTCGTCCAGCGAGCTGTTGGCTGATTGGTGAGATCGTGCTAGGTACATGTAGGGCGATCAAGAGAATACGCACAAGAAGAAGAACTCGCCGCAGAGACCGCTCTTCAGCTGCACAGAAAGAAGACCAAAGGGAAACGGGAGCCATCAGCATCATTGCCATCACGAGATCTCCCGCAAAACACGAGCGCGTGCAAAGAGGCTCGAGTCCGATACCTTGTGCGACTTTTGCTCAAGCTTGCCGACGCGGAGGGTGCAAACGAGCTTCTCTGTTGAGGTCAACGCATGAGCGTTTGCGAAGCTCAACATTAAGGACGAGCAAGAGCTAGGAGAAAGAGAAGGAAGAGGGCCCGGTGGAGCACCTTGTGCGATGGAGTCGTCGACCTCAAGCACTGCACATAGCACAAAGAAAGCCAAGAGTGAGACGCGGGGCAAAGCCGAAGCACGCCACATAGGCCAGGGGACGAACCCAACACGGCGAGTTTCTTGTGCGTGCGGTCCCAGATGTCGGACGTGGTGGGTCGCGCGCGCCAATACTTGTTGGTGGGCGCCATCGTGCGGCGGTGAGACTTGAGCATGCCGAGCAAGGAAATGGTGAAGATGGAGATGAGCCTGGGAAGAGAACTGTGCGAATCGACTGCTGGCCGTCGATTCCTTTGCGCTTATTATGTGGTTCTCCAAGGGGCCAGAAGTCTTGGTGAATTAGCAAGAGCTTCACAAAAAAGCTTCGATGCTTCGCTTTCGCTCGGTTTTCGAAGGTACTGACGGAGATGTGGTGCTAGATCTGTAGAAAGTAACAAGGAAGAGTGGTACTGCATGAGCAAGCTCAAGGGCGCAACAGTTGGCCAATCGCAGTAATAAAAGCACAGCGAATGCAGCCATTAAAAAGAAGAGACAAATCTGTACCGAAACGGAGGCTGAACCAGGGCGTGCTCTCCTGCGACTAACTTGTCAGGCTGTGGTTTGCGGGCAGCTTTACGTGAAGCTGCAAGAGACCTCGTCGTCTCTTGTGCTCTGTTGCTTTGCCGACGAAAAATCGCAACACAACAGATGTCCAACTGCCACACATTCCAATCAAGGGGCTTTTTCCTGCTCCCGAGAAAAGAGAAAATCAGATAAGAAAGGCCCACCCACAATAACAAAGAAATAAAGATGCAGAGAGCATTTCTTGACATTGATATTGGTTCGGCCCAGCAACATGCCGTGGAGCTAGAGGAGCATCAAAGGGCAGCACAATTCCTCGCCGCAGTGGGAGCGCAGTATGGGCTGCCCACAAATCTTCCGCTTCCGCATCGTCAGGCGAGCTAGCGATGCCTTCCTCGAGCGATCACTCTGCGTCATATCGTCTCTTTAGGCGCATCCATCAATACCAGGAACTGGCACGGTTACCAGCCGCCTCGACGGAAGTGCAGAGGAAGATGGAGAGAGCGACTCTATAGTTGCATAGGTCTCACGCAAAAGCTTCTCTGTGTGCCATGCGTTGCCAGAAAATCTGGTGGGCCCCACTGCAGGCCAACATCTCCATCGACACACAAAAGCTCGTGGACCGGATGTGGAAGACGCACGAGGAGAACGTCGACTTCCTCCAGCCCACGCGCGTAGCTCGGACGAACGCGCGGGACAAGCCGTTCTTCTCGCTCGAGACGGACCTGTTCTCCGAAATCAACAACGGCGCCATCGGCAAGGATAGCGCGCTGTGGGAGCCCCTTGGCCCCTACAACGTCAGCAGGCAACCTCAGCAAAAGGCCGAGATCGTCGAACTCCTCGACACCAAGCTCCTCACGCTCCTGTTCAAGTACGTTCTCGAGTCGTTTCGTTTCGTTTCATCTGTTTGTCCTACTGACGATGCCTCTCCCCCTCTCCGTGCGTGCAGCGCCGCTGGCGTCAAACAGCAGATCGCGTCGGGCATGAAGGTGCTGTCCAACAACCAGCGGCTGTATCCCGTGGACGTCGTCAAGTATGAGTGCTTCGGCCAGCCCATCCTGCTTCGCGACGTCGATTTTAGCGTGCAGACGCAGAAGTCGCAGCTTCCGCAGCATTTCTTCATCGTCCAGGTCAGCCTCTCTGCCCTCACTCCATTGTGATCCTTTGCCTCCCCCCCCTCCCAGCCTGGCTCTCGCTCATGCCTTTGGCTTGGCCCGTCTCGTGTTCCACACAGGATCCCGTGGCGCACGTGGGCATGCAGCCCGCGCCTTCGCCAGGAAGCGGTTCGAGTGTGCCACAGGTGAGTCACTCCGGTCTATCCGATGAGCGTGACCTCTTGGCCGTGGCTCATCTCTTACTTGTGTGTTTGTGATACGCTCATGGCAGCAGGCCTACACTCCTCAGCAGCAGGCGCAGCCTCAGCTCACGCCGCCGCAGACTCCGCCGCACCAGCTGCAGCAGGGCCAGGGCCAGCCGATGATGTACGCCGTCGATCCTGCTCAGCAACACCAGCAGGCGATGCTGGCCGCCCAACAAGCTGCGACCCTGCGCCCGGCCGCGGGTGGCTACTATCCGCCGGCGCAGCAGCAGGGCTACCCGCCGGCCACGCCGCCTCAGACTCCCCCGGGCCCTCAATCCGTGCGCTCTCTCCTCCCGCAGCGGGGTCTTCGGTCGTGTCGTGGTGCTGACGCTCCTCATGTGTCGTGGATGTGTGCTGCGCTTGTAGATGTTCATGCCGGCCATGTACGCCTATCCGGCGACGCAGATGCCCGCGGCCTACCTCCCGCAGTACTACCCGGGCTCGCCGGCCTACGGCGGCGTGGGCTCGTCGTCCCTGCCTCCTGTCTACGATGGCAGCAGCCCGCACGGCTACCCCTCGCCTCTTTCGGAAAGTGGGAGCAACAACCCGCCACCATTCAACCCTGAGTACGCCGCAGCGCACGAGTTCAAGCGCCTTTCTCTCGGACAGTGAGGAGCACTGCGGCTGAACCGGCCAATGCTTGGCTGTTATTATTTATTTGTGCATAAAAAACATTTTTCCTTTTTTTCTCTGGGAAATAACAAGCGTAGAATAATTACGCCAATCGCTGCTGTGGGACTGCTAAACACCCGCCACACGCTGATTCGCCCAGGGAGAAGGAAGATTACCCAACTTGCTGGCTGGCGATTGTGTTTGTGGATCGACAACCGCCGGAGGTGGGGCATGGCTTCCTTATCCTTGCTCAGCACGGTGCCTCGTGAAATCTGGGAAATCATTCTCCTCCATCTCCCCTTCTACGAAGATTTGGTGGTGGCCTCGCTCACCTGCAATCTGTGGCGCAACATCCTCGCTGACCATCTCGTGCGCGCCTCCTTCTGATGTCTTTTTCATCCGTTCCTTATTATTCCCATATTTTTGTGCAAATTAATTCATTTACAGAAGGCCATTTTAAATTAATTACTTGACTGTGCTGCGTCCTCGCGATCATTGTGCAGGTGTGCACGCCCAAGTGCTCGGTGGCGGCGTACGGATGGAAGGTCGACCAGCCCTTTGTCTACAACTTTTTACCGGGCACGCCGCCTAGCGAGAAGGACGAGAAGCTGCCGCTCGACCGCGCCGTAAACCACTGGGTCACTTGGCCCCACGTGCCGCTGTGCTTCGAGGTTCGTCCGCACTCTGTGTCCGTGTGTGTTGTTGTTGTTGTTGGCTACCGCGTGCGTAGGTGTGCTCATAGTCTGGCGTGGCAAAGCACTCATGCGCGCTCTCGTGTTGTGTGTGTGTGTGTGTGTGTGTGTGTGTGTGTGTGTGTGTGTGTGTGTGGTCAGGTTGTGCTGAGAGACCGACGAGAGCGAGGTCCTCGATTAAAGTCCAAGGCCCACTACGGGCTCAGCGTGCGGTGGGTGTTCAGGGGCGTCATCCCTTACACGGAGAAGGAGAGGCGCATGGACGTCGACAGCCAGCGCATGGGCCTCGCGGTCCAGTCGGCGGACTCCGGACGCGCGTTGGAGCCGATGGCGGTGGAGGAGAAGGAAGAGGGGCACGACGCTGTTCAGGACGAAGTGCGTGCGGGCGCGGGCGCGGGCGCGGAGCGGGAGCGCAAGCGAGCGAGATCGCGCGAGGCAGGTCTCACAGAGAGCCAGGAGATGGAGCGAAGGGCGCAGCAGAACGACGACCTCATCCAGCAGGCGCGGCAGATGCTCGGCTTGGGCGACGGGGGCGGTGACGCGGCGTGGGCTACGACGACATTACCAACACGACATCAGCAGCAGCGGGTCATGGACGTGGAGCAACTCATCGTGCGGGTCGGCGGCGGACCGCACGAGGGCCAGTTCGCGTTCTACACCAAGCGGCTCTTCATGATGCGCGGCGAGAGGCTCAAGGAGGTGGTCTCGTCGCTGGTCGACGAAGTGCGACGGGAGCGGCGCAACGACGAGAACGTGCCGATGGTGGGCCTGATCGTGGAGCGAGCAAAGGACGAGGACGCCGCCAGCAGCGGGGGCGCGGGCGCGGCGGGTGGGAGCGGGGCGGCGAGCGTGGGCGGCAGTGGCCGGTGGCGGGGAGAGGCGATGGAGGCGACGGTGATGCTACGCGAGGGCGAGTGGCGATGCGTGGGCGGACGAAGTGGCAGCGTCGAGCGACGAGATGGCGACGAAGGAGACGATCAAGACGACACCGCGGCCACGACCGCGGAGCAGGGCGAGGGGGGAGGCGGCAAACGACACGAACACGGCACGGCCAGCAGGGAGAAGAAGGGGAAGAGCTACATGGCGGGGTTCTACATTCCACACATGGACAAGTACGCCTTCGGCACCGATACGCTAGTGTTCGAGCTTCACGTGAAGGTGGGTGGTGCCCACTTGCCCGCCTCTCCCTACCTCCTCGCCTTCTTCAACCCGCTGCTTCCTTGACGAAATAATTGTAACAGTTTTTCGCGAAAAGTTTCGTAAGTGTAGAAAATACAAACGCTTTTGTAACGATTTATTTTTTAATGCTTTTGGCGTTTCTGTGCAAAACAAAGATGGAAGGCGAGGAGCAGAGACAAGAGGGGAACAGTGCGTTGGATGCAGTGCGCAAAGTGGTGGTGAAGCGGCAGTGCACGCCACTTGAGGTGGAGCTTCTGCAGCTGCAGTTTCAACGCGAGAAGGAGGAGGCCGTCCTCGCCCAGGCCAAGAGCAAGAAGCGAGGCGGTGGCGGAGGCAATAAGAAGAGGGGCGGGGGCAACGAAGCGAAGGATAAACGGGAACAGGAAACACTGCAACGAGTTCGAGCCGACCTAGACGCCTTCGTCGCCGACACCACTCGCACCCAACACGCACGTCTTCGCCGAACTCATTATTTTATGCTTATTTTTAGTTTTTAGTTTTTCATACTTATAAAAATGCAGGATTTTTCGCCTTCGCTCTCGTCGTCAGAGCGTGCCATCTTGCACGAATGGGCAGAGGAGCTCGGTCTGGAGGTTTCGTGCTTTTTCTTGTAGACCTCTTGCTCAGCGATTCCGCTGTGCGCGTGGGGTTGGCTCACTCTCGCTACACATGCGTGCTGGGTGGTGGGTGGACTGCAGCACTCGAGCTCGGGCTTCGGCCGCAATCGCCACATCATGGTCAAGAAGCGCTTCGCCCCAGAGACGCACATCAACGGCCAGGGAGAGATAGAGGAGATAATCTACTTTAACGGTTCGTGTTTTCACCTCCCCTCCATGCTGATGGCTCTTCTGTGTTTAACACAAGATATCTATCTTATTTAATTGTTTAATGCTTGTTTGCAGGATATGTGGGGCTGAGTGGTCCGCTGGTGAACGCTGCCGGTCGTCACATGGCCGCTGGACCGGCGTCGCCCGAGGTGGAACTGTGCCCTCTCCGCGGCGCACAAGTGCTCGTGGGCTGACGCCTACGTTCGTTCTTCGTGCTGGCCGTGATATCTACAGGGCGTGAACACGGCCCTGGTCGTTCCGGTGGAGTACCTCAACCATCGCGTGCGGCGAGATGGGTACGTCTCTCGAGCCTCGCTTGCGCGCTTGCGTGCGAATCGTTCGCGTTCTCACCGTGCTTACAGAAACGAAAGCCACATCACGCTCATCACAAAGAGCGAAGCGGACCGCGTTCTGGCCAGCTTCAAGGACAAGGCCGTCTACAGCCTCCTGGCCACGCTCGCGGTACCGCTTGTGGCAGCACGAGTCTCGTCGGGCGTGCGCCAAACGATCATGCGCTGATGCGCGCACTCTCTCTCTCTCTCTCTCGTGTCTCGTATTAGGCGACGGTGGTGGATGACTGGCAAGACGTGGGACTGGGCAGGCTCTCAGAGGGGGGAGACGCCGCCAACGAGGTCTTCTTTCGGGTGGTGCACTGGGAGAGTGGACAGAAGGCCAGGGAGGCGCTGGGCCTGCCCCCCAAGGACTTCCACATTACTGTCGGTTTCAAGAAGGCACGTGTACCTCCACCATCAACAGCTGCTGCACGGCGTTGGCGACCGGACCTGGGCTAAGCGCTCGCCGCATCACACAGGCGGACATCCACCACCGGCCCAAGGACATGTCGACGCTTGTGAGCCAGTAGCCACGCCAGTTGCTGTGGCGATAAATAATTTATTTATTTTTTTACACGGCAAGGAGGCGCTCCTGCACGTCGCGCTGCCACTCCGTTCGCATCTCGCGCTCGGTGTGGATGTAGTGGGCAAACTTGCGCACGAGCGCCGGATTGTGCGCCGCGATCTTCTCCACCTTGTGCATGACCTCGGGCGTTTGGGGCAGAGCCGCCGGTTGGATCGTGTTGCCGTGCTGCTTCGCCGGATTGCTCATCTGCAGCAAATACTGAGTACGCCACACCGACACACACACACACACACACACACACACACAGAGAGAGAGAGAGAGAGAGAGACCGGGAGTCAGTGAGCCACCCCTCCCCTCTCCATCAGGGCTCGAGGTAGTGGGGTACCATGACGTCGGCCATGATCTTAGAGTGCTTGGAGGGACCGACCTTGGCGACGGACAGGGGCTGCGTGTAGTAGTCTTCGAGCCGCAGAGGCCTGAGTTCTGTCTTCCACAGCCCCAGCACCTCCTCCACGGTCACCACCCCGCTCTTGATCTGCCCCGCCAGCTCCTTGGGGCTCAGCCTGCCCTCCAAGAAGTCTGCGCAGTGCCCGAGACCAAAGACGTTAGACGCGTCGCAATCATGATGATGACGACGATGACGGAGACGGTGAAGATGATTACCTTGAAGGACGGCGCGGGCGAGCTCCTTCTTCTTCTGTTCCTTGAGTCGCTTTTCCTCCTCCCTGCGCTCGAGCATGAGCTTGCGGTCGCGCTCCTCCCACAGCTTCTCCTCCTGCTGCTGCTCGCGCATGCGCTCGGCCTTGCGCTGCTTGGCCAGCGCCTTGCGCAGGCGAATGCTCTCCTTGAGCTGCGCTGAGCGCTCCCGGAACTGCTCGCGCGTGATGAAGCCGTCCTGCAGCAGCCGCTCCAGCTCCACCAGCTCTCGCGTGTCTTCGTCTTCGATCCCTACACTCGGCCACACAACACCAAAGAGGGAGTGTGAGCCATTTCACGGGAATGTGAAGCAACCCAAGCCCGAGCGGGACGACCGGCGGGGGAGGCGCACCCTTGGTCGACTTGCCGGCCTTCTGGGACGAGGCGGGCTTGGCGGCGCTGACCTTGAAGAAGAGATCGGGCCGCGCGGGGCCGAAGCTGAGCGCCTGCTGCTGCTGCGCGGGCTGCTTGGCGAATGACGCCTCGGGGGCCGGGCCGGCGGGAAAGGCGGACAGGTTGAACGAGTCCGCGGCCTTGGGCTCTACGGCCTCGAAGAACACCGGCTTGGCCGCGTGTCCCGTATTACGCGGCATGTGGTCTGTTCGGCGTGAGTCGTGTCGTGTCGTGTCGTGTCGTGTCGTGTCGTGTCGTGTCGTGTCGTGTCGTGTCGTGTCGTGTCGTGTCGTGTCGTGTCGTGTCGTGAGTGAACAAGCGTGGGTTAGCGGACGCGGCAAACTTACCGGCGGCGACGAAGAAGTCGGGCGCGGGGGCGTCAAACGTGGGCTCGAGCTGTACGGCCTTGCCGCTGTTGAGGGCCGTGAGGTCGATCACCAGCTCCTTTACCACCTCCTGCATTTCCCTATCGTCGCCATCACGATCGTCGACACTGCCGCTGTCTTCCTCGTCGTCGCTGTCATGAGCGTCGAGCTTCTCCTTGCCCTTCTCGCGGCTCTGCGCCTCCTCCTCCATGGCGGCGAGCTCGTCCAATATCGCCTGCAGGGCCTCGGCCTGCCGGTCGCTGTAGATGCGCAGCAGCTCGATCGGCTTCACCACCTTGGGCGCCGCCGCGTATCGCCTGTACTTATAGCCTGCTCACCACCCCCATCACACGCACGTCAGCTCGCAACGCGGGAGCGACTCATCGGCGACGACGAGTCAAGCAAGGATCGAACACGTTACCATGAATGGAGGCGAAGGTGCACGTCAGGCGGTCAGGCCGCTTCTTCTTGCTGCACGACACAAGCGACACAAGGCGAGCGACAGCAACAGGTGAGCGACAGGAGGCTTGTGTGGGTGTGGGTAAGGGGGAGGTGGCGTACAAGTCGTCGTTGAGCATGTAGACGGCTCCCTGCGGGGAGAGCTGGCCAAAGGTGTTTTGCTGCAGCGGGTCCGCCTGGTCCTTCTTGGCGGCCCTGGGTGTCTTCTTCTTCTTCTTTTGCGGCTTGGCTGCCGTAGGGACCGCCACCACCTGCGAGCACGGCAACACGCCAGTCGAGTCGACATGACGTCACATGCATGAGCTTCCTCGACGCTGACAAGCTCACCTCATCTCACACAGCAGGACGCAGGGTGGAGGAGAAGGGGTTTAGGAGTGGTGGATTGGCGCAGACCTGAGGAAGAGTTGGCGAGACGACGGGAGCGATGGCACGGCCATCGGGCCGACCCGGTCCTCCACCACGGCCTCTCGGTGCTGCTGCGCCTCTCCACGTGAGCCGGTCTACGTTGTCGCGCACGCGCGGACGGCGCTCGTAGTGGTTTCCTGACTCAGACTCCTTTGCCGGCGGTTGCCACCGCGCTTCGGGCGGTGCCCTTGGAACATTAAAAAAATTATATCATTACTTAGATCTAATGACCTATTACCGCAGATGTAACGATTAAAAAAACGGATTTATGACGGGATAGCCACACGATATATAATTTTTTTTTTAAAAAAAAACTTATAATTAAGGGAGGGTACCGAGCAAGGGACTCGCCGTGGGGTCGTTTGAGTTTGTTGTTGTCCATGCGTCACGCTCTCCTTGCCCTTTGAAACAGCAGTGCGGAGGCAAGTGGTTGCCGACAAGACACACGACCGTGAACAGAAGACCAAGACTTTCCCCAAACATTAACGGAATGCGAAATTCCGACGTGGTAAAGTGAAGGAATGCGGAAAGAGGCATTTATCAATTTTTCCTTTTGTATAAATTAATTGAGAAATAGCATGGCCGCCTTGCCCACCGCAGCAAAGAGCATTAGCGTGCTTCTTCTTGCGGCTGTAGTTCTCGCACATTCAGGTTCTACAGGACTTTTTATTGAATTATTTAAATTCAAATATTTCGATTGGCCAAGAGCACACCAGGTGCTAACGGACAACCTGGGAGCAGCGATGGGGTCTTACGACGCGGAGGCGGAGCGTTGGGCGGCATTTGATACGTGGTTCGGTGAGCAGGGCGGTGCCCACCACGACGGACTGCAGCTCCGGCCTCTTTCCGCATTCGGCCGTGCCGTCGTGGCAGAGCGTGACATAGCCGTACCCACCGCTCCATTCCCCAACCATCTTTACTGAGTCGTTTCGCGGTGCTATGTGAACCTGAGGCCATCGGGCCGTTGTTGTTGTTGTCGATCAGGCCGGCGAAACGCTTCTCTCCGTCCCGGTGTCGCTGGTGATAGACAGTGAGGGCTCCCTGCTGGCCACCGCTCCTCCTGACATACGCCGAATACTCAGGTTGGCTCACAGTTGCATCACCGTCTCCGACTCACCACGACGCTTGGTTGATTGTTGGTTATTGGCTGGATGATGTGCGCAGGGAGGAGTACCCACAATCACCGACCAACGAGAACGCTATCCTACTGCTGGTTCACAAGCACGATCCGCAATCCCCCTGGCGTTCCTATCTTGGTTCGTGTCCCTTCTGGTTGCTTTATTATCAAAAACAGCATACTCTTAACATAAATATAATTATGTTGTAGTTTTGCATGATGTGCTAACCACACGCAGACATCTTGCCTTTGACCTTCTCCACCACGCTCTTCTTCTCCGATAGCGAACTGGGCTACCTGGAGGGGTCGTCGCTCTACCGTACGTCTCTCCTCCCCGGCCCACACGCTGGCGCTCACTCTGCCGTGCAGACTTCGCTCGACAACGGCAGAGAGGAGTTGAGTCACAATACGATGCCATCTTCCCACCACTGTTCGCGGTACGTGGATCGAACATCAATCACTTATTCTCCTTCTGACAGTGTCACTGGCGCGTGCGATAAATGAGGACGCCCAGGCCTATCCGGAGCGCTTTGCGCCCGAGAGCTTTTCGCTCGACGAATGGAAGTGGGCGCTCTCCGTGATCTGGTCCCGGTCGTTTGTGGTCGATGAACACACCCGAGGGCTTGTGCCATGGGTACAACCCGGACATTTGGGAAGGCCTTCTTCATCCATTGGCTCTGATTTGTCGAATGGGTTCAGGCGGACATGTTCAACATGGCGCCGGAAGCCGATCTGGTGAAGGTCGAGGCCCACGTCGCGGATGGCCGGCTCGTCTACGTGGCCAGCAAACCAATCAACAAGGGTGAGCAGGTAGGGACCTCGAGTAGTCAATCATGTGCAGTTTGCCTTGTGTTGACCTGCGCCTGAACTCCTCTTCGAAGCTATTCGTCGCCTACGGACAATCCAGGCCGATGGGTAATGCACAGCTCCTCATGGACTATGGGTTCGTGCTCGGCGACAACCCGCACGACCTGGTCGTCTTACCGATGCCGCACCACATGACCGCGTCTCCGCGCAAGATGGGCCTGCTGCGCGCGCATGGCTTGGACAGGTGCCCACACGCACACGCACACGCACACACACACTAATACAGCTGCGGTGGCCACACGAGAGCTGGACTAAAGCGGGTGATTCTGTGCTTGCGCAGGGAGCAGTTCTTCGTTGAGGCGGGTAGGTTCCCGGAACATGTGCTGGCGGCGTTCCGAGTGGCCGTGGCGACCGAGCAGGAGCTCGACATGCTCGAAGTGCAGAGCTCGTCTGGTCAGAGCAGGCGACCACCAGCCTGGATCTCGCGGCGAAACGAGCTGGCGGCGCTTCGATTACTGGAGAGCAACTTGAGGAAGATACGGGGGACCTATCCTGGTGCTGCCCCACGCCCAACAATGCGCTCGTGCATGTTCCTCACGCGCACCACACAGACCACCTTGAGTCTACAGAGCTCGGGCCAAACGTCGTCGCCGCGTTGGCTGTGTGCCAGAAGGAGAAGGACATATGGGACGCGCTGTTGGGAGAAGTACAAGAGCGTCGGCACAGTCACAACAGCATACCGAAGCGACAGTGAGTGCCCTTGAGTTTTTATCGGCAGGCCCAACCGGCACAGCCTAAAATGCAAAAATGTTTTCGTGGCTGGAAAGAAAAATAAATAAAAACTTACAACCAAAAACAATACAAGATGAAGGCGAGCGCTAAGGCTGGTGCAGTGTGCCAGGGCAGTGAGCGCAAGCTGGTGCGCACGCTGTACAAGGCACTTGTGTGCTCGGCCCGCACGTTCGACCGTGAGCCAGCGCTCAATGCGCTCATCTACCGCCGCACTGCCCCGCTTGCCGCACCGCCCGCCAGCGATGGCAGCAACGGCAGCACCGCAGCAGCACCTCCCACTGCCACACTCATGGATGAAGTGTATGACGAATTCCTGGGATCGAGGCATCTACGATTCTTCCATCCTGATCAGTCGCGGCGAACCGTGCTCGAGGTGGTGCGGCAGCGCTTCCAGCAGCCCATGCCCTCCAACCCTGAGGCACTACGCACTCCTTCTGGATTTGCACTCAATCCACACTCATCTCTTATCTCTCACCAACCAGGAGAGGGAGCAGCGGGTGGACCTTGGATTCAAGGTCATCCAGGAGCTCGAGGAGGCCATCGCGCAGGGTCGCCAGATAGGGCTCATTAACGGTACCGGCCGTACTTCACTGCACGTGTAGTGTGAACCGTTCCTCATCCTCCTTGCCCTGAACACGACTAGAGCCATCCGAGGAGCCATCGACAACCACGGAGCCATCGACCACTGTGGCGTCGACCTCTGGTCACGAAGCGGAGTCCTCCCCTTCGAGCGATGCGGCGGCTCCATCGCCCCCGCGGCTGCCCTACGCCAAGGCGGCCTCCCTGTCCGAGGTGCGGCCGGGCATGCTGCTGGTGCCGCACCCCCTGCTCCTCGACCCCTTCTGGCAGCACACGGTCATCCTCCTGCTCAACTACTCACCGCAAGCCGGAGCCTCGGGCGCCGTCATCAACCGACCCGGTACTCTATCCCCACATCGCTTCGTGTCGCGAATTGTGTCTTTTCACCGGTGGCGATGGCGATGGCGGCGACAGAGAGCCGACTGTTCACCCGAAACAAGCGAGCGCCGGAGGAGAAGGAGCCGCGGAAGAAGTACTTCAAGGCCTTCTACGGCGGTCCGGTGGGCCTGCCCGAGCTGTACTGGCTCTCCAAGGCCGAACCGACGGCGCTGCCGCCCGCCGAGGAGGTCTACCCGGGCCTCTACCACGGGCGCAGCATGGCCGTGTTCGATTGGAACCGTGACACCGCCGCCGGGGAGCCCGCTGGGGCGACCGAGAGCAGAGGAGGCGACGAAACCGGAGGCAAGAGGCAGAGGAGGAGGACAAGGGCCGAGGCCAAGGAGGAGGCCGGCGGGGAGAGCGAGGAGGCGAGGAAGGAGGGCGAGGGCGCGGCGAAGATGAAATCGACCCCGGAGCCGAACGTGCAGGAGGACCACATGTGGAGCGACCCCGACACCAAGTTCTTCTTCGGGCGCGCGGCCTGGGTGCCTGGCCAGCTCGACACCGAACTCCAAGAAGGTACGGAAGAGGCCTCCGCTGTCGTTTTCCTTTGCATTGTTGCGTGCGGACCGACAGTTTCTCCCCCTCCCCCCCCGTGTGTGGCGCTGATCTGTAAGGAACGTGGTTTGTGGCCCAACCGGAGGGGACGAGGGCGGTCTTCCCCGAGCCGCCGCTGTTCAGCGCGACGAGCCTGCCGCCGGGGCGCGTCGTGGACCTCGCGGACAGGGACAAGCAGTCGCGGATGTGGGCCGACCTCCTGCGCGACATGGGCGGCCGCTACGCTCCGTTCGCCAAGTTCGCCCTGCCGACTCTTCCACGCGGCGAGGACTACGATACCGATGAAGACGGAGGCGACAGCGATGATGATGATTATGATGCTGATGAAGATGACGATGAACGTTGAAGATCCAGCCTTTCCTCCATCCCTGTACATACACTGAGCTTCCCAACGAAGGTGTGGATTTCAACCCATTTATTGCACGAGGCCGCGTCGAGAGGTGGCACGAGACAGCGCTTTACAACGTCTCCCTGTGGTGGACGAACTGCAAAGGTGGAACGATTGCGCAACAGACGGGAGAGCAGAGAGAATCATTAACGTAAATATCTTGAATATTTAAAAATAGCTAGAAAAATTAAATAAATGAAACAAAACAAAAACGAGGGAGAGAGACAGCTGGGGCACCTTGATGGGAGGCTGGAGGGTCTCGAGCTCCTGGAGGATGGGCTCGTAGAGCTCCTTGATGATGGGGATCTGGAGACCGGGCGTGGTGAACTTGCCTGTCGTGCCAACCCGCGCAGGTGTTAGTCGGACTCGCGTACCATCCATTCCTCCCCGAACCAGCGAGGAGGGGAGAGGGTTTCCGGCGGCGTACCCTCGAGGACGAGGCGAATGGAGACGGCGACGGGGAGGGAAACGGTCCTGGCCATGGACGAATCGCCGTTGGCGATACCGTAGTCGATGAGCGTGCAGGTGATCTTCTCCTTCTTGCCCTCGGGGTACTCGGCGAGGAAGGTGTGCTTCATGAGGATCATGTCCCGCTCACCCTCGCTGTACTGCATCTTGGTCTCCATCTTGTGGCACAGGGCGTCGAGCCTGGTCTTGATCTGTTGCGCGCGTGGATTGGCGTGTTACAGATGAGCTGTACAAGCGAGAGGGGAGGGGGGGGACGTAAGATGGCGCACCTTGGCGGGGATGGGGTCTTCTTCGAACAGACCGAGCCACTCTGCGGTGGAGATCACGAACTCCTTGGCAGCATCGAGGTTGAGGAACGCGCGCACGTCGTTCTTCAGGCCCTCCTTGTCGGTCGCCTGCAGCAGCGTCCACGCAGACCACCAACACGCAGGATTAAAATCACGCCGGCCATCCGAAGTCCATCAGGGAGGGTCGCTTCGGGGAAGTGGATAGGCCGTACCTGGCTGTTGATCATCTCACGCAGAGCCTGAGCGTAGGTAACGCCCTGGAAGTTGCGCTCGGTCAGGTCGAGGAAGCCCAGATCGGCGCCGAGCTTCTTCACGGTGGGGCACCAACCTAGCCGACGCAGAAGAGAAAGGCGTTGAGGCTAGAAGTGACTGTGACTCGAGTAAATCGGTTGGGTAAAGGTACCCTTGTTCCTGTAGGTGCCGCGGATCATGGTCTGGGTCGTGGGGATGCCGTAGACGTCGATGTACTGAAGGGAGTTACGGTTGGGGTAGGTCTCGTACTCGGAGCCGAGCTCGGGAATGTAGTCGAGGTGGTAGCTGTCGAACAGGTCCTTGCCCAAGATCTCCTTCTTCTCGCCTACACATTCCATCCATTACCAAACGACTTCCCGGTGAGCGATGCGGCCCAAAGCCATGGCAGCTCGGGCTGTATAGTGCACGGTACCGTTCTGGAGGAAGATGGCGTTGTTGGTCGAGGCGAGCAGCACGCCGCGAGCAGACCAGCTGAACTTGTAGCCGAGAGGGTTGTTGTTGCTGTCGGGGGCCGGGAGACCGCCGCAGTACGAGGTAAACGAGAGGATCTTACCACCCTTGGACTTGACGTCGTCGATGATCTGCATGGCGCTATGGAGCAAATAGTTGGTTTGCAGGTGCACAGTCAGCTGTCGAAAGACTTGTCAGGGTGTACCTCATGTGGTCAGTGCCAGGGTCAACACCGCACTCGTTGATGAAGACGAGGTTCTTGGCCTTGGCCTCTTCTTCGAGCTCCCTCATCGCCGGGCTAGATGAAAGAATGTGAGCCACTTCATCCAGCTCGTAGTCACAGTTGTGCAGATGGGAGTGCGCAGAGCGGGCATATCCGGAAAAATTCAAACAGTGACAATTTTTGAGGGAAGATCTTCCACAGATGAAAAATGAAAGGATGAATGATGGAGTGATTGTGGGCGCACCTGACGTAGGAGGTAGTGAAGAAGTGCTTGTTGTGAGCGAGGGCCCTCTTGGCCAGGAACGGGTGCAGGAGGTAGGGCAGAAGAGACACGACGGCATCAGCCGACGGGATGAGGGTCTCAAGGGTGGCCTTGCCTTCATCGGTATCGACGTCGCACTCGACGGCCTTGGCACCCGAGATGCCCTCGACGATGTGCTGCGCCTTGGCCAGCGTCCTGGAGGCGACGACGACGCGGTACCCGTGCTGGGTAAGGTAGGGCACGAGCGGACGCACCACCATACCAGCGCCCAGAACCAACACTTCCTTGCCAGAACTCGACATCTTTAAGTGCAAGTGAGAGATTGAATCGAATCGAGAGCAGAGACGTGTAGCCGCGAGATCGAAGCAAAGAAAACTGGTCTGCAGCTTTGTCGGCACACTTTGCCTGCGGCGGAGTTGGCCGGTTGGGCGACTGGGACGATGGCCACAAGCGCAAGGGCACACGGCGCAGGAGCAAGGAGCGTGCGGCTCACCTCCCGTCAGCGCATGCGCCACACCAGCACGTTGGTTGGTGTTCTTTATGGTACAACAATGCAAAACGAGGGCCACAGACTAGGTTGCCGAAACGGCGTGTGCGTGTACGCAGGTGTGCAGTGGCGCAGGAGCGCTCCGCTCAGAAGGACTCGATGAGGGCCACGACCTGAGCGAAAGAGGGGCGCGACTGAGGGGACTCGTGCCAGCACGATCGCATCAGCTGCACCCACTGCGCCGGCCAGTGGTCGGGAATCTCCGGGCGAAGTTGCGTGGAAGCCACGGCCACGGCGGCTTCGAGGCGGCTGAGGTGCGCGTAGGGCTGGCGTCCGCTGAGCAGCTCCCACAGCACAATACCGTAGCTGTATACGTCCTATGTGTGCGCTGGGGTTAGCTCCCATAATCTCATGTTGTTTGCTTCGGCGCCGCGGGTGAGTGTACCACGGCCTGATCGTAGGGCTGGTGTCGCAGGATCTCGGGGGCTGTCCACTGGGCGCTGCCCACACACGTCATCGTCGCGGTCTCGGTGGTGATGCGCGACACGCCCAGGTCGGCAATCTTCGCGTTCAGGTTCTCGTCGAGCTGAGGTGTTGGAGCGAAGATGATGGAGAGAGAGTCAGTCGATGGGCCACAGCACTGTCACTCCGATACCAAAAGGCCAGGCAGGTGCGCACCAGAATGTTGTGGCTCTGCAAAGTCGACACAAGTGGACAGTAACACGCGGTTGAGGACATGTTAGTGTCGCTTTATTTATTGATAAATATATATATATAAAAACGATAAAGTCAAAGGGCTCCGACAGGATGCCATACCTTGAGGTCACGATGGATGACCTTCTGCTGGTGGAGATAGCGGCCGCCTCTGGCAATGTCCAGAGCGATCGAAGCGAGCCGGGACTGGTCGTCCAGCAGACCGCCTTGTCTGTGCAGGTAGTCGAACAGGCTTCCGCCCTGCATGAACTCGGTCACGATGCATCGCGGCTTCGTGCAGACGCCGATCATCTTCACCACGTTCGTATGGTCCAATTTACTGCACATGGGAACGAGACCAGCCCTGAGTCAGACAGGCAACCACGTGAACACGAAGAGCCGGGAATAGAGACGGCATGTACTTGAGCAAGCGGGCCTCCTCTTTGAAGTGCTTCAGTTCGTTCTCGTCGTCGCGTCGGGCTTGCTTGCGCAGCTTCTTGACGGCGCACGGGACACCGCGCAGGGAGGCCCGGAGCACCTTGGCGAAGCTGCCTCGGCCCACCTCCTCGGCGATATCGAGCTCCTCGTAGTCGATGACCCTGATCTTGAGCGGAAGCCGCACGGTCGAGGCCACCCACACGTCGCTCGAGAGGCTGGTGGCGCCCTTGCCGCCCGCCACGACGAGCGCCGAGCCCAGTCGTGTGAGCGTGTGGCTGCTGAGTCCGAGCACGCCCGCGTTGTTCTCCTTCATGCGAGTCCATCGCTTGGTGTCGACGTCGAATGACCAGCAGTCGGGGACCACCGCTCCGGCGGTGGCCCGTCCGCCGACCACGAACACTGTTTGGCCCACCCGGGCCGAGGCATGGCTGTGACGCGCCGGTGGGCAGAAGCCAGGCTGGGGTATGACCGCCGACCAGGCCCGGGTTTCCAGATCGAGCACGTGCGTGTCGCTGAACGTATGCTTAAGGCTCGTCCCGCCAAACACAACCATGGTCGAACCGACTGCCGCGTGGGGGAAGGGGAGAATGGACAAAGGAGGGTTAAGCGACGAAGGAGACGGCAGGTTTTTAAGAGGTCACTCGACTTACCGATCGTGGCAGTATGGAACCCGCGGGGAGAAGGAGGCACGCCCACGGTCGGCCGCTTGCACCACGTCATGCGCTCTAGATGAGAAGATGAGAGTGGAGGAGGGGGCCACAGTGAGCTGAAACGCGTACGCGCAGGTGTGATGAACGCGCGTTCGCTGTGGCGTACCGACGTCAAAGGCAACGAGGTCGTTGCTCCACTGCTTGCCGTTATGCCCGCCAAAGAGAAGCAGCTCGTTGCCCTGTCGCGCCAGCGCATGGCCGACACGCCCAAACGACCCTTCGCCCTGCTCGCCGGCCGCAGCCTCGAACCGACAGATCGACCATCTCGCTTCATCTGCACACGGCAAGGTCAACCAAATGAACGTTCGCTCGGAGCGTGAGCAGAGTATGGTGGGCGGCGACAAACAACAAATAACAAACATACTCTCGCTTTCCAGGTCGAGGCGGTAGATGTTGGTCGAGATGCCGTTCTGATCATATCCGCCGACGAGGTAGAGCGTGCGACCCACGCGACACGCGGCGTGGCCAAACAGGCACGCGGGAGCGGGGCCGGTGGCGCGCGGCAGGGACCACTCCATGGTCGCGGTGTTGAGCAGACGCACGGCGGCCGTCCCCTTGCCCGTCGCGTCCTTCCCGCCGACCAGCACCAGCGTGACGGCATCACCGAGCGCGGTGGCGGTGTGCGAGAAGAAGGGAAGCAGCAGCCGCTCCTGGTCGGCGCTCACGGCACTGCTGCAGCACTGCCGTCGCTGCCAGTCCAGACACTCTGCACACAGTCGCCCAGAGAAGAATGACGATCAGCAGAGCCGCACGCACGGACGGGGGAGTTGGCCTAGAGGGTCGGGCCCTTACCCTTGCCGAGGACCTCTCGGTCGGCGAGGTGGCGCTCGAATCGGGAGAGAACGCGCTTGACGTGCTTGGTGGTCCACAGCTTCGATATCTCGCGATGGACGCGACTCCTGGTCTCCTCCCACTTTATCGACGGTGCCTTGCGCGCGCTTCCCTCCTCGTCCTTCTTCGATTCGCCTTCCTCCTCCTTCTTCTTGAGCTCTCTCGCCTTCTCTCGTCGCGCCTTGGCGCTCCTCCGCTTCCTTCTTTCCTTCTTCATCTCGTTCGAGCGTCGGAGCACCTGGCCCACGTACTCGCTTCCCACCTGGCACTCCTCCACCTCCGCCACTTCCTCTGCTTCTACTTCTTCTACGCCACCGGCGCCCACTGTCAATATCTCCTGCTCCTCGGCTTGCTTATGTACAGTTGATGGCTTCGTCGAGTCGCTTACGGCGTCGCTCTCCGACGAAGACGACAGCGAAGTTGTAGTAGCGGCCGATGACGTGCAGCAGTCCGTGGCCGAACGAACAGCTCGTGGGGTATGGGTGTCACCGTTCCGCCGTCGCCTGCGTGCCTCGCGCGCGAGCTTGGCGGCGCGCTTCTCCTCAATCCAGGCCTCCTCGACGGCCCTCTTGAGTCGCTGGCCGACGGCGAGATCGGTGAAGTGGGCCACCTTCATGTCGAAGGGCCACTGGGTGGGGTCCACGTTGGCCCACTTGCCCCGCCTTCGCCTACTTCGCTTCTTCTTCCGCTCCTCCTCTTCCATGAGCGAGCCCCAGTCCTGGGTGCCATGTGCTTGTTGGTGGTGGGGGCCAGCACGTCGTCGCCTCGGACCGCGACGTCGGCGGCCGCCCATGAGGGAGTGGAACGCGGGGCGTTCGGTGACCGCAGCCGCGGAGGCCGAGAGCGCCTCGATGAGCGTCTCGAAGTGAGCAACCTTGCGTGCCAGAGGCAGGTCCCACCACTCTACGGTGGCCGTATCCTGCACCCGCGGCATGCCTATCTTTCCCATGGTTGTAGGGCGGCTTTGGGGGGGGGGAGTATTACTCTGCGCACGTCGTGTGGAGTTAAGCTTGAGAAACAACGTTTGGTTTGCTCGCTGGAGTCTCCCTGGTCCACCCGCGGAGCACAGCAGCCCCGTGAAGTGAAACCTTCATCTTCACAGAACCTGTTTTTTGGTTTTTATTTATTTATTTACGGATTTTCGCTTTCAGGCCTGGTTGGTGGCGTTTGTACAAAGCAGCTGTTGCGTTGGAGGACCGAGGTTAGGCCCTGTCGCGGTACCTCTCGGCAAAGTTGAGCACAGACATCACCTGCACCACAACGCGACGACGTAGCATCTCGATTAGCAAGGACGCAACGACACTCTGTGCGTAGCGCACAACGCGAGCACAAGGGAAGGCGTGCCTTGTAGTCAGACTTGTGCTCGCCAGCGCCGATGCCGATCGCGCCCCAGCGAGGGTCGAGGAGCACGCGGCGGTAGGTGCGCGAGGGGTCGCCATCGCCGATGATGAAGGAGAACACCATCGCTCGCCCGTTCCGTCCGCCATAGCCGCACACCTCGGCCGAGGCACCAGTCACGTAGCCACGATCGTCCATCAGATCCAGCGACGTGGGCAGCTCCTTGCCATCAGCCGTCTCGTTGCCCACAGTGCTGATGGTGGGCCGGTCCCGAGATGGTCATGATCAGTCCAACACCTGGGCCGTCAGGGTAGCAGTGAGGAGAGGTACCCGTTGGCTCCCTGGGCGGCAACAGCATCGCGGGCAGCGAGGGACATGCCGTAAGAGGGTACCACCTCAGGAAGTGCGCCGGCGGGCTGGCCGCGAAGGAAGGCAATCGCCGCTTCGCATGCTGCCTTGCCCTCGCGCGTCCGCGTGAACGTGTCCTCGTCCACCTTCAGCGTGCCGTCGGCCTCATACTTAGGCAAGCGCTCCTGTTTTCAAGTAAAGTTGATTAAAAGCGATTCAAAGTTTGTTACAAAAGAATAAGTGCCCTAACACGGGTTGGGGGGGGGGAACTGTGCCTGTTCGATAAGCGTGGCGTAGGCAGGTGGGTCGCGGCGAAGGGCTGTCACTTCGTTGAGAAGCTCGGTCTCGAGTGGGGTGAAGACCAGTTGTACTTGGGCAGCGGGCTGGGCGGCCATTTTCAATCTCTCGTGGTTGGGGGTAGAAAACGTTCGTGAGGGAGAGTGCCAAAGAGCTCATTGGGCTACGAGTTCTCGTCGCTCCACTGTGGCGCTGTGCGCCCACCAAGCTCGCGCCGACATTGGCTGACCTTTCTTGTCCTTTCAAGAATATGTCCTTACTTGTACAACCACCGCCTCTTGCTTGAATCCTCCGCCAGGTGCCTGGGCTATGTCGTGCCATCTAGCGAGGAGCAACCCACATTGACCTGAGTGGAGTGCTGCAGTACAGCAGAGGATGGAGCGTTGCGCCGAGCAAGCAGTCGAGCTAGGCTGGCCAGGTTCTAGGCCCTCACTCTGACACTCGATCGGTATGGGCGGCCGACGTCCGTGCGGGTGCATCAGCTGCAGACTACCCGAGTAGCGTGGATTTGAGGTATAAATGCAGCCGTGCAAGGACGATTTGAGGGATCCCTCACGTCACTGCTTCTTCTTTACAGTTGGTGGTCGCCATCAACATCGGTGGTTCTCCTCGAGAAAGAATAAAAGCGCACCAACAGAGGCCAACCGCAAGAACACTCACAGTGGTCTACTTTTTGAGGGGTCATTGTGGGAGGGGGAAGACGGGGAGGAAGATTGACAGCAGGGAAAAGGCCTCTGAGTGGTGTTTTAGAATAGCTTGCAGTCATTAGCATTAGTTGAAGGCGATGGGCTCGAAGCGGTGGCCTTCGCACTCCCTGGGGACCTCGAAGAGGGAGGCGTGGGGCTTCTCCGGCCTGAACTCCTGGACGTACAGCCTGAATTCATCGTGGGCCGAGTGGCGAGAGAACTCAGCAAGCCTATTGGGCTCGTGGGCCGGCACGGCGGCCTCGAGGCGGACGCCACCAATGTGGTACTTCCACACGTTGAACGTCTCGCCGCTCTCGGTGACATTGTGAGAGAAGTCGGCCTTCTCGAGCCAGTCCCACACGGCGGGCATCTTACCGGTGAGCTCCTTCGAGTGGCACTCCTTCCTGTCGCGGCTGGTGATCCAGAAGTTCTTTTTCTGTTTGTTCACACAAACAGAAACCAGAGAAGAAGTTAGGAGGCCAAAATGATCAAGGACCCAAGTAGAGAAGGATGACTACGCACCAGGTCGAACCTGGCGAGGTCCCAGACGTTGAGGTGGGTGAAGCCACCGAAGCTGATGTCCTCGATGGCCTTGCCCGCAGGCTGGTCTACGGCCCAACGGCCTGTGGACAAACAAGGATGAGGCGGGGTAATTTGGAGGACACGACGGGCAGCATTATCGGGGGGGGGGGTGCACGCACTCTCGCCAAAGTAGGAGGAACCGTTGTGCCTGATGTGGGCAACACCGACGAGGTGGAAGGTCTCGCTGAGCCTGGGACGGGTCTGGGCCGCGGCCAAGGTGACCGCCAGGGCGAAGGCGGCAAGGAAGAGGAGAACGCGCATGCTGGGTGTGTGTCGGTGTGACGCTGAACAACCAGGAGGAGAGAAGGGTGCGCTTTTGAAGGAGGTCACAGGGCGATACTCCCTGCCCTTTTCGTACCCCACCGAAACAACTGATTGGGCGCAGGTCAGGCCCCTCTTCTTTTGGCTGACTCGGGGCCCCAGGATTGGCTGGTTTAGATTTTAATGATGGCCATTTTGCGAGTGGCGGATATTAAAAAAGGGCCCAATGCCACGGGACGCGCGGTGCCGCTTCACTTGGGGTCGGCAAGCTCCATCTTGAAGGTGCCCTCCTCCACGTTGGAGACTGCGCCCTTGAAAGAGCCAGCGACAGCTGTGTCGTGGCCCGCCTTGGCAAGTGAGCAGGTGAAGTAGTTGGGCACGTCGATGTCGTCATGACCCGAGATGACCTCGAACTCCTCAAACTAAAGATCACAGAGCAGCGCGTTGAGTGTCGTGGATCACACATACAACAACAATAACAACAACACAACCCTCACTCCACCACGGCATGTATGAACGAACCTGCAGTTGGTCGTTGGCGACGGTGCCCTTAACCTTGCTCTGAGCATTCTCGAGGGTGGGCCATGTCATGATCCCGGAGAAGGCGTTCCCGCTTCTAGTCTTGATTTCCATGGTAAAGGGGAAGGGCACGTGCGCCACTCCGCGCCTAAACACGAAGCGAAGAACGCGCGTGAGCGGCACGCATTTGCACACGAGCGTGTGCGTGTGTCGTGCTGTGTGCTACGGTACCACACGCTTTGGCTACGGAAGCTGTCCTTGGGCGCCGGCAGGTGGTAGGTGTTGGTGAGCTTGAAGTGTCCGCCCTCCGAATGACTGTCAACGAACGTGCCCTCGAGCGTGCCATCGGGACCAAGCGTGGCCGTGTAGTTGTTGGGCACCTCTTTCATCAGAGCCACGAGCACCACGAGATCCATGAGTGACATGCGCCGACCCGAGCTCACGCAAACGAGACCGGGGGACGGTATCGTACCAACGTCGTCGCCGGTGATGATCTCGTACTCTTCGATTTTGAGCGTGTTGCCGCTGATGGTGCCTCGGAACTTGGTGATGGTGCTCAGCGTGGCCCAGTTGATGGTACCCGAGACGTCGTCGCCATTTCTTGCGGTCATGTTGAGCCTATTATTTGGTAATTATAATCACAAGTAATAAAATGAATTATTATTTATTGAGAGTAAAGTATTTATTGAGAGAGTGAATGAGCGTCGTTGCCATGGAGTGAGCCTGAAATGAAGGAAGGGGAGCGCACATGAGCGGACAAGGGTCGAAGCCGGACTGCTCGGCCACGCCAGACCACACGCTTTTGGCCTGAAGGTAGGTGTCGGCGGCAAGCTCCACCACAGCAGCACTGCTCGAGCTCTGCACAGACCACGTTTTGAGACTCGCCATTTGCAGCGTACTGATAGTGTAGTGATTGGCGTGCAGGAGGTATACCGTGGCGGCAGCAGGTTCCGTCTTGGCCTTCTTGGCCTGGTCGTTGGTGCTCGCCTTCGCTGTGGAGTCGCCATCGGCATCGAGGTCGTCGGCCTTCCTCTTCTTGGTGCCAGACTCGACCTGCATGTCGTCAGATCCGTCGCCTGCCTTTGCCTTGCCCTTCTGTTACCGAGTGTTGGTGGTCTGTGCGCTCCACCCACCCTTGGAAAACAAAGATGGAGTGCTGTACCTGAGGCGGCTTGACCTCTTCCTCCTCTTCTTCCTCCTCCTCCTCATCCTCTTCGGTCTTGACGAGGTAGGCTGAATGGTCAATGAGTTTCTCTTCCTCCTCGCACTTGTCGAAGTAGTCAGGTTTCACGCGTGCGACCTTGAGCTTCCTGGCCTTCGCCACCTGGGCAGCGTACTTGCCGTCTGCAGCAAAGAATATTTAGTGATTACATTATTTATGATAACTTAACAGAAACGCGGAAAGGACGAGCACGCACCGGCGTCCTTCTCGTTGAGGACAAGCATCGTGCACTGCTTGTTGAGAGCGGAGGCGACGAGACCGCCGTACTCCTTCACCTTGTCTTCCACGGCCTTCTTAGCTTTGGCTGCATTGGGGGGGGGGTCCACAAAGCCACAAGTGAGAACGCGGTTCTCACCAGATGTGCGCAAGCGAGATACCTGGCAGAAGGCACATGACGACCTGATCCTCAAGGAAGGGAGGCGGGATTCTACAACGATCGGTGAGTTGGCTGTCAACTACAAAGAGGAGGGACATAGCTTACCGCTTCACTCCGCGCCTTTTCTTCCGATCATCGTAGCGCCTACCCCATTATGGAAGGTGTGAGATTAGATATGTAGCATTCGATTTACGTGCTGGAATCCACACCTTTGAAGGAATTTCTTGAGGTCCACGAAGCGTTCGTCATCGACCTTGAACTCGTCTTTTTCGTCTTGGAATGCTTTCTCGATTTTATCGCTCAACTTTTCATCATACGCATGCCAGCCATCATCTCCGTGCCACATCCATTTAGCCTTTGGTGAGGCCTTTGTCGAGGAGCTCTTCTTCATCTTGAATTATTGCACTTTATCTGGCGACCAAAAAAACCACCACGAGAGTGATTGTGTTTCGTCTTTCCAAGAAGAGCCAAAATTCACCGGGTGAAAACCGGCCTGCTTGAAATTTTTGTAATAGCTGTGTGGCTGTTTGCTGCTGGCGGGAACCGACAGCTGGAGTGCATGAATGCAACGGGCGAGATGGAGGGCGATGAAAGATCGGTTGATGGGGAGGATGAGGCGCCCATGGCGCCATTAGTGTTCCAGTGCGGCCAATGCCGGTGCATAGTCGGCGACTCCTTCTCTTTTGTTTGCTCAGATGAGAGCCTGGGCCTAGTTTGCCTCTCTGGTGCCTTCCAATTTCCTTTCCATCTGTTCATCTTCTCGTCTCATTATTAGCTCCCCCACCAACGAATGCACCTCAAACTCACGTGGAGCTGCAGCGGTCACCGAAGTTGTGGAACCTTCGCAGCGCGCGGTATTGTCAGCGGAAGGAGCCGATGCTGGCTGGTTCGCTTGCTAAGGAGGCCAGGGAGAGAGATACAGCAAAGACTCGACTAACTGCCTTTTGTTGCTCGAACTTTACAGCGTGTACAGAGAGTTGGTGTGCACTTCGTGCGGGGACTACAAGCTAGGCAAGCTTTACACGGCCACGCCCAAAGAGCTTGTGCATATGCAGTGCGCCATCTCCCCGCTTGATCGCGTTTGACCCTACACGCACTCTCACTCACGCCACCACCGCTTTGTCCCCACACAGACAGCTCTATTCCCTGAACAGAACAAGCATCACGAGGTAGCGTGACCACGTGGGCGTGTTGCCCTTCATGCCGCCTTTGCTTGTCCCTTTTTTCAAACTCTTTCGCCCTCTCTGTTCGCGCGTGCGTGGGGTTCGCAGTTTTGTGTTGGGATCAGGGGAGCTGCGAGCAGAGGGCGACGATGTGATGGACCGGCTACCATCCGTCCAACACTTGCGATCGCTCAAGGCGCAGATCACGAAGGTGAGAACAGAACTCCACACATGCACACGCCCGCGCGGGACATCGTCACTGATGCTCTTTGCCTATCCAACCGCAGCTTCAAGTCATCCTGCTGGACTTCGACGCGCGGATACAGAGAGCGGAGGAGGCCCTGGGCGAGCTCAGGCCGCTGCGAGTCAAGTCTGAACAGAACGGCGACGCCGAGGAACAGCATGGCAACAAATCCACGCGAGAGAGCAGCGGTGCTGCTGCAAAGCGAAAACGAGAAAACAACTGAGAACCGGTAAACCGCTCGCAGATTCATTGTGTGCGTCATGTTTGTGTCTTCCGCGTGTGCGGGGTCATCCGTCACGCCTTGGCGATGGCGTTGATGTTCTTGTTGTTGAAGATGTCGACCTTGGGCGCCGCTTCTTCATTCTCGAGGACGTGCTCCGCCTGCAGTCGCATGGCGTGGGCCAGCCGCGCCACGGGCATCTCGGAAACTACGTACCTGTCGTGTGCGTGAGCAGGCGTGAGTCATGATGACTGCATCAAAGAAAAGCAAACCGCGAACAGCCTCGGCGCAGCACAGCCGTACCCGGCCAGCTTCTCTACGAGGCGTGCATTGTCCCCGCGACCCAGCAGGCCCGGTCTCCAGATGGTGGTTCGTGCAAAGTCCATAGCCTTGATGTCCTCTTCATTCTGCAGCGAGAGCCCCAATTGAGTGTCACACACGCACTTGCCACAGTGGAGGAGGAGGGGAAGAGGTTGGCTACCTGTCCCTTGGTCTTGGGGTAGAGGAACCAGCTGTTGGGGTTGGAGCCCGTGGACGTGAGGAGATGGAAATGCTTCACGCCGTGGTCCTTGCACAGGCTGCCGAACTTGACCGTGTAGCCGTGGTCTATCTAAGTGTCACACACGCACACGTGCCGATAAGATGAGCAAGCATCGAAGCGAGGTGGGGCAGATCGTCCTCTGTCTACCTTGACAAAGGCCTCGGCCGACCCCGCGTCCTTTCTAGTCGTGCCGAACGTGCAGAACGCCTGTACGCATGGGCAGGGTGAGCAGGAAGTTGAGGCCAAGAGGGGTGTCGCGGGCGGGCGTACGACGTCATGGTCATTGAACGAGTCGGCGTGCTCCTCCATTTGATCCATGTTCACCAGTACTTGCTCTACCTTATCTGCACAGCCGTGCGAGGTGTGAAAGAAGTCAGAGGCCGCACGCAGCGACTAGTCAGCACCTGGAGGGGCACCGTACCGCTTTGGAACTCGTCTGCATGACGCCTGTTGATGAGAGTGATGCGACTCCACTTTGGCGACTCGATTAGCTCACGGACCAGTTCCTGCAGAAGGTGGATATGATCTGTGGGTGAACTTACGGCCCCTGTCGCAAGACTTGCGCAGTATAAAGAGTACCCTGCCCGTAGCACCAGTGCCACCAAGCACTATTGCACGCCAACCCTTCATCTCTTCGTGTTGTGGATTGCCTTCTTGCTGCATCTACGACGATTTGTTTGTCTGGTGTTTCTCTCTTTCTTTTACCAAAATAGACGGCGAAAACCCACTGGGGCAGGAACAGGCTTACACGCGTGGGCGGCCCTAGCGCCTCACGGCAATCAACCACATGGGCACCGCACCAGGAACGCGTTTGGTTGTGCACCACCAGCACATGGACTAGCACAAGTCAACTAAGGTCGAGCCGTAGTGAAGCCTGATCGTCGGAGAAGCTGCACACATCGTGCAGAATTGGCCGCCAACTTCTTGTGCGCTTTCATTCCGCGGCATACGGGAACGGCCGTGGCCGTTTTGGCGCCGGCTGAATCCGAACCTCTCATTCAATCGTGCCCGTTAGTCTGAACCAAACGAAACTGCAAAGATGGAGATGGACCCCAGCGCGAGTGTAACGGGAAAGCGGCCGAGGGAAGAGGAGGAGAAGAGCGGAAACGAAGGTGCAAATGGAGGAAATGCTCAGGCCAAAGTGTCGAAGATCGAGGAGTGCTCCACACCTCACCAACTGTCGGTTACCACATCGCCTTCACTCGATGGAAAGAAGATTGTGAGAGTGTGGGCAGATGGTTGCTTCGACATGATGCACTTCGGCCACGCCAATGCCTTGCGCCAAGTACTTCTCCCCAGACCCCTCGCTATGAAATCAATTGTTACAATTTTTCGTTTTTGCAATTATTGTTAAATCCAACCGGTTTCATTCCACACAGGCGAGATCTCTCGGCGATTATCTTGTTGTGGGCGTGCATAGTGACGCTGAGATCACAAAGAACAAGGGTCCCCCCGTGATGAATGAAGAAGAAAGGTTCACTCGCCCCTTCTACACTCTTTGCTCCAACTGAATTCTCACTCTCAATCTCCCAGGTACACGGCCGTCGAAGCTTGCAAATGGGTAGACGAGATTGTGCGAGACGCGCCCTACACTACACAGCTAGACGTGCTCGACCGGTACAACATCGATTTTTGCGTACACGGCGATGACATCACCACCGCCGGCGATGGCACTGACTGCTACGCCCAGGTCAAGGAAGCCGGTCGCTACAAGGAGGTACTACTGCACGCGATGGCTGCCAATGGCCGAGTCTCTCACCACGTCCTCTTCTCTCCTCCGTCGGCTCAGGTGCCGCGCACGACCGGCGTCTCCACCACAGACTTGGTCACGCGCATGCTCGAGTGCACAAAGCACCACCACACCAAGGGCGAGCTGGACCATTCCGACCCGCTCGTCCACTCCATGCGCGAGGAGAAGAAGAGCCGCACCGGCGTGTCCAAGTGGATCAGCAGCGGGAAGCTCAACCTCTTCTCCGACGGCAAGACCGCTCTGGTGCGTTTTGCCACGCACCGTATAACACACTCCTGCGTCCCGACGCTCACTTGCCCTCGCAGCCCACGGACAAGGTCGTGTACGTCGACGGCGCATTCGATCTCTTCCACGTCGGCCACATCAAGCTGTTGGAAAGGGCCAAGCAACTTGGCACCTTCCTCCTCGTCGGCGTTCTTGATGACGAGGTAATCACATCTGTGCCTTGCCTGTTTCGGCTCGCGCTCTCCCTTCTTCTAGTTGTTCTTGTTCTTGAGCCTGCCTAGACAAATGACGTGTGGCTATGTTTCTCTTCTCCCCATAGACCGTGAACAGGTACAAGAAGGGCAACTTCCCCATCATGACTCTCTACGAGCGCGTGCTCGGCGTGCTGTCGTGCAAGTACGTCGACGAAGTGGTGCTCGGCGCGCCGGAGAAGCTGACGGAGGAGTTTATCAAGAACAACAACATCTCCGTCGTCGTGCACGGCAAGGACCAAGGTGGAGGAGCTATTTTTAATCTTTTTTTCATTTTTTTTTTGAGAACAATAGTTTAATTCTAATTCTAATCTTAATGTTGTGCAGTTGAGCCCTGCGCCGACGGCACGAGCCCGTACGAGGTGGCGGAGAAGATGGGCATCTACCGCGAGCTGGACAGCGAGTCCCCGATGACCACCACGCTTATTATCGAGCGCATCGCCGAGAACAGGCGGATGTACGAGGAGCGCAACGCACGAAAGGAGAAGAAGGCCCAAGCCGAGAGGGAGCTCGAGGAACGGAAGAAGGCGGAAGACGCTGCCACCTCCTCTACCGCTTGACCTTTCTTTCACCCGCCACTCTCGCCCTATTTTATTAAATCAAAGATGTGCAGCAGACGGACGCTAGTTCGCTGCCGCGATGTTTTACTCTCGGCACTGTGCGTTTGCTCTCCCGCGGGCCAGCGCAGCGCGTGCACGCTGGGTTATGCACGCGCGCGTTCGGCTTGTCAGACCTTGGTCGGCGTAGTCCGCCAGCGTCTGCTTCACGCTGGCAATTGCTGGCTTCTTGTCGAGCTCGTCGGCACATGCCAGCTCCGCCCGCAGATGGTCTTACAGCGCGACCACCGCCTCGGTCAGGCTCCACGTTCCACATCAGGTCGTCGAACCGGTCCCGTGCTTGAGCTCTACGGACGGCGCCGAGGCTGCCAGTGCAGCGCATCGACGGCAGAAGTGGACGAGCACGCGCAGCAATCGCGCTACCACCTGCATGGCGGCGTTCCACGACAGCAGTCCGCTCAGGACCATTGCAGGCACCACGTCGCCCAGGCCATGCGACGTCTTCTCCGCATCCGCATATGCGCCACGAGTGTGAGGAAGAACCATTTGAAGGTTCAGGGGCATTGCTGGTGGGTTACACCTCGAGGCTGTCCGGGGGGGGGGGGCTCTTCTCATCTACCACTTCGCACACCAGCCGCCATGCCCTGCTCTTCACGTTACACGCGGTGCTGAGACATGTGGTGCCACAGGTGTGGGCAGCCTTTGTGCGGAAAGAGCTCGAAGGGGTCCCCTCTGGTGATCACTGCCTGGAGGGCTGGCACAACAGGCTCCAGAACCACATCTGGAGGGGTGAGGGGAGTAGCTCATTGAGCCAAGGGGGCCACACAGACTTCAGGTGCCAGTGAGGTTGAGGAACCCTTACAAGAGGCCAATGCTGAGGATCTGTGAATGATGGTCAGAGTGGTAAGTTGTGTGATCAGCCCTCTTCATGTTATTGTGATAGCCACATGTTCCATTGTGTATGTGTATGTGGTTGCTTGTGAGTTGTTTTGGTACATTTCACAGCTCATAATTCTTTACTCTCAGCCAACAGATGAGGAGCTTATTTGCGTTCTGAAGGAAAATCTTCTCCATTGTTACAGTGAACTCCTTGAAAAGCATGTCTGGTTGAATGTGGAGCTGATTGACATTGGGTGCATGACCAAGGCTGGGTCCCTTCGTCCTGTTATAGCACAGGGACAGCAAGTGCTGATCAAGTCCTTCAACGAAATGGGCGTTCTACCATGGACAAGCTCTTGGTGCACTGCTTTGCAAGGAGGAATGTGTGCTCAACAATGGAAAGCAATGCAACTGACATCACTAAATGGATTGGTGCTTTAGAGGCAATTTCCTCTAGCCAGCAGACCACTCCTCCATGATCCCAACTTCATTCAACCATACAACTTCACACGTCTTCCACTCCAACCAGGGTATGCTACTGCCCAATGCATCTTCCATGTATTTCATACACAATGCCAGGAACACCCTTTGCACCCACCTTCTTCAGAACCTACACAAGCTTTCCCATTCAAGCTCCAATCATTCACTATACCACTGGAGCACCCACTAGGACAACTTTCAGGAGAAGCACAGCAGCAAGAAGAGGGAGAGGACTCCTTCCCCATCAAGGGAGAAGGATGCTCAGGGAAGCAAGTCCCAAAAGCACCATTCCTCTTCCTCTTCCTCATACTCCTCCTCTTCTTCCTCTTCTTCCTAAAAGCACCATGATAGGGAGGAGGAGGAATATCTCTCCAACGAAGACAAGCCTGAGACCTCCCTTTCTGAGGACTCTGACTGTGATGTTTAACTTGCATCTAAAAATACAGCCTTCTTTCACAAGATGTTCAAGTTTGTCCCTTGTGCTGCAAGTGTATCAACAATTAAAGCTTCATTTCTGCCCTTTATCTGTGCCTTCGCCCAAACAGGAGATCTAAAAATTCCTAGCAACCCCTTGCCTTATTTTTTCTCCTAACAGAATCATTAGATATTTTTAGCTACACCATATCAGGTATTCTCAAAATATTACCATATCAAATTCACTTTTGCTAAAATTTTAAAGATTTTTTTTCTGCAAACCTTAAAATTGCTATTTCAAATATGCATATGATGACCAAAACTCAATTTTATCTATCCAAAATTAGAATTCAAAATCAATTTTAAAATGACTGGACCTCATTTAATAATAGAGGCACAGTTCAGTGTCCTCACAGTTGACCCACTCATCAGCATTGAGAAAACATATATGAAAGGCTTGGTAGTAACAAAGCCTCCCACAACAACACTTTGCAACAAATGATGAACTCCTGGCACCATGACACTGCAGTCACACTCTGAACCACAACATTATGTGTTGCAATGATGAACATGCCAAAGTTGCAAGTGAACAAAAGCTGTGGCATACCAAACATGGTGCACTTGCTCACCCACAGGCTGCTTTTGACAGAGCCAGAGGGCATGGAGCTCTGCAGGGTCAACCTTGGAGAAGGTCATGTTGGGGTCACTCAGGTCAAGGTCATCCCTGGTAGTCCAGAATTCAGGAGTAATGATGTTGGGATTGTCCTGAATGGATCTGAAGATTTCCAGCCCAAGAAGGAGGCTCTCTGCACAACAACCACAACACCAAAGACAGATGAGCAATGGACCAGATGCGCAGTCCATCAATGAATAAAATGATGTCCTTAAGTGGTAATGACCTGATGTGCATGGGTCATGTTTTGGTGGATATCAAAATTAAATATGGCATTAGAATCACATGCACTGATGCCATTACAAATTTAACATTGTGGTGTTGATGGGCTTGCCTGGAATGACCTGATGTGCATTGGGTAGTTGGCTGCTTTGATGGATGAGGTGTCCTGTGCACAGGAGGTTTGCTAGCTGTCTTTATAGCTTGGTTTGTGGGGTGAACTGATGTGCATCAGTACCTTGTTGGACTTCTTTGCATCCTCCTCTTCCTGCTCTGCCTCCTTTGGATCAACCACCATCTCTCCCTTGGCCTCCAACTGTGTCTGGGCTTCATGGTCCTTCCTCCACTGTCTCCTGCTCTGCATGCTGTGTCTTGTTCTCCCTGGGCTCCCCCACAGAACCGGACTGATGTGCATTGGGTTTGCCTAGGATTTTGTTGAGCTCTGCATCCAGGTTGACCTTCTCCCTGGCAGTTGTCTCCCAGTACTTCTTCACAGTATGCAGGCACCTGCTTGGTGCACCCTACAGGCAGCTGAGCCTCTTCCAGTGCATGGTCTTAGCCTATAAAGCTGCACAGATCCATTCATTTACATACAATCTTGTGATGTACAATTTCATGCATAAGCTAACATCAACAACGCCATAAACAGGAGCTCCATACAAAATCCTTCCCTTGCCCATACCCTCTGATGTCATTCAAGACCTACCTGACAACTGCTGGGAACCTCTATTCACTGACGCTGAGCTTGGAGAATCTCTTTGAGCTGCATGAAGCAAGCCTGTCATCTTCAGACCTTGACTGTGATACTGCCATCTTTGATGGACTGTCCCCACACCCTCAACTTGCTGCGCCTCAGGACAGCTCACTCACCCACTACAAACTCATGTGCACCTTGTGCAGAGCAGAACTGCACCAACTGTAAAAAACTTCAACTTTGCCCCTAGCCTATGGGTTGCCATACATCCAGACAGTGATGAAACAGCAGATGACTTGTGGAAAAGATCATGGAACTGAAGGAGCTGTGCCACATGGTTCAGTACTTGCAGGTGGTATTCCATCTGATGAAAGAGCAGGGGTGTCTCAAGATACCCTGACTTTGATCAATTGAAATTTGTAATAACTCTTCACCTGTGAATAGACCATCATCTTGTGCTCCAGTCCACATGTACATGAAAAGTACCTTCAACCTTGCCATTATGTACACCAGGTTTTAGGTTCATTAAAAAGTGACATTGTTACTTTTTTCTGAACACTCCATTACCTCCTTGTGTCTGAGAGTGCACAAGTGAATGGTGATGTGTGCCTCAAGTGTTGCCAGCTAGCCAAGCATACCAGTTTTACATGGGTTGTGCCTGTGGTGGCAGTCCACCATACAGAGAGACATAGCACAAGCTTGCAGCCCAAGACCAAGGTTGCTCCACAGCAATGGCAGGATCAATGCCTGTATCCACTGTGGCACCAATACCTCAATGGCTAGGCAGGGCACAGCCCAGAGGCAAGGTAAGAAGAACATGCAAAAAGGTCGCCCACCCCAGTACTAACACCGCCTGGCGCAGCTTAACTTCGCTGTTCGGATGGGAAGCGAGCGGTGCTTTCTGCGCAGTATGGCCGTATCCAAAAGCCTAGGGTCTATTCACTGGTATGCTTCTTCTACTTCAGATGAAGTAGCCAACGCACGTCGCCAGCAGGGCGGACATTGTCAAGCATGTCGTTTATATGGACTACCACGCCACCAGAGTCATTCAGTCCTGCCTTTGAGGCGTGTGGTTGCTTTCTCGAATTTGTGACGACCCACGAGGAAGGTGCAACGCAGGCAACGCAATCTCCACAAATTCTTCTCTTGTTGCGTCAAGATCACAAATCAGAACCAAACACTTGGGGCGTACCCGGCGGCAAGCTTCATCTGAGCCAGGTACACAACGCTGTGCTTTTTTTTTTTTTTTTTTTTTTTGGCGAACGCCTCTCCACTTGGTTGTTCCACCCACGCCGCCGTATAAGGGCGAAACAGCAGAAGAGGCTATGGAGCGCGAGCTGGAGGAGGAGACAGGCCTCGCGCTTGACGTACTCGAAGAGCCACACCTCCGTTCATGTGGTAGCGTTTATGTCCGGTACGCTTGTTGCGTGATGATGTGGCGCACGCCAAGAGCAACGAGAGCTACAGCCGCTACTTGCCGCAACGTCAATGCAGGTACCCCGAAGTGGACTTCGTTTATCACATGTTTAGAGCACGTCTGGTAGACCATCACCAGCGGCCACCATCGATTCGGATTGATACGAGGTAAGGGTAGTGCGTGGGTTCGTGCGAGGGGATCCTAGGATGGCCTGATCACACCCCCGCCCAAACCTGCGCAGAGAGCACAAGGCGCACAAATGGGCGACCCTCGGTGAAGCGCTGGAGCTTCCGCTGGTGCGTGGCGAGATCGAGTGCATCGAGCTGGCCTACACACACATGGCGAAGACCAAAGAAGCGGCGTGAAGCTCTCTTTAGCTCTTCTCCAAATAATATATTGGACTTGCTGTACTCGAGTCAAAAGGCTCTACAACGAGGAGCATGGTTGCTAACAACACAAGGCGGCTGTGCTTTAGGGCTGCACAACCGAGTTGGTGGAAAAGATGGGCTCCCAGTTGGAGCAGAGGTTGGACTCGAAGAAGGGCACGGTCCTGGTGGGCGGGTTGAGATTGGCATCGGTCTGCTCCCAGAGGAAGGCGACCGGGCGGTTCTTCTTGTACTTGGGCCACACGCTCGAGTCGGGCTTGCCCTTGTCGGCGATGCGCGACCAGGCGGCGATCATGCGGCTCGCGAGCGCGTAGTCGCTGGGGGCGAACGCGTAGGGCGTGTAGACGGTGGCGTTGAACACGTAGGGGAGCTCATTGCCGTGGGCGGCCTGGAGGAACTGGTCGGGGTAGTTGGGCGAGGTGTAGTTCCACAAGAAGGCATACACGGGGCCGTGCTTGGCGAAGTAGGGGGTGGCGAGGGTGGTGCCACAGTTGACGTAGAAGTCCCCGAGAATCTGGCCGGCACCGTACCAGTAGCCGACGTTGGCGGTGTTGCTCGCGTACCAGTTGAAGACGTCGGCCACCTGGGCGCTGGTGAGCCAGAACGACAAGCTGTTGGTCTGCACGGCGCGGACGTAGTCGTCCTGGGTGATGGTGGCGGACGGGGGCTTGAAGCCGGTACGAGTGAAGGCCATGTAGTTGCCCTCGTCGGCGTTGTAGCCGATGATGACATTGACGTCGGTGTTGTACTCGCCCTTCTTGACGAGGTTGTAGGGCTGGTCGGTGAGGAAGATGCCATCGACCGAGGGCTGGAAGTAGTTGACGTAGCCCGAGGTCGACACGACGCTCGTGGCGGGCAGGGCGCGCATGCAAGCGAGCACGGCGGCGGTCGAGGTCTGGTTGCAGCCCTTGCTGGCGGCCCACTTGAGCGAGGCGCTCTGCTGCTGGGCGAGCGTGGGCATCACCCACTGCCAGGTGGAGTGGAGGATCACGTTCTGCGCGTAGTCGAGGTAGGCCGCCGGGTCGGTGTACTTGTGCACCATGGTGTGGAGCATGGCGGCGTTGCCTCCGGCGCTCTCACCGAAGAGGGTGATCTCCTTGGGGTTGCCACCAAAGTTGGCGATGTTGTTCTTGACCCACTCAACGGCAAGGATCTGGTCCTGGAAGCCGACGTTGGTGCTGCCGGCATCGGCAAGCTCCGGCGTGGCGAAGAAACCGAACGTGTTCAAGCGGTACTGTTGTTGGTGGTGGTGGCCACCCGCGGTCAGAGGAGATCAGAACAAGAAAGGAAAGCAACTCCGCGAATAAAAAATTAAGCGCTGGCGCGAAAGGGTGTATCACTCTTCTTTACCTGAATGGTGACGAGGACGACGTTGCCGTTGCCTGAAAGCCACTGGCCAGCGTACTGGTCGGTCTGGCCGGTCCAGTAGCGGCCGCCGTGGATCCACACCATGACAGGCAGCTTGTCACCGGCCTTGGTGTTCTTGGGCGTAAAGACGTTGAGGTAGAGGCAGTCCTCAACGCCGACCGTCGACGACTGGATGCAGGGCAGGGGGAAGGCCGTCGCGTTGCGCACGCCGCTCCACGGCGAAGCAGGCGAAGCCACGCCGAAGCGCTGAGGCGGGTCGGCGAAGGGGATGCCCAGGAAAGCGCGGGCGAGGTCGTTCTGCACGAAGCCCTGCACGCTGCCAGACTGGGTGGGCACCACAAGCACGGGCGAGGTGCTGGAAGAAGCCACCACGGCCACGACGAAGAGGGCCAGGGCGAGCACGAAGATTGTCGAGCGCGCCATTATGACGGGTATAATATTCTTACAGGTGGTAGTTTTTTTTTTAGAGTACAGAGGTAGTGAGTGAATGTTTAGAAGAAAGGAACAGAGCTAGAACCTGTTTTATGGGCTGGCCGTCAACCTGATACCGTCGTTGTCCCCACTTAGTCGAACCAACGGTAAGTGCGCTCTACATTTTTGTAGACAAATAGCCATATTCTGTTCAACCAATTCCGAGATGCGTTTTCATTCGCAGAAAGTCCACGGATTTCGCTCGGTCGACGTTAATGTCTACTTGCCGATTGGCCCGTGACTACCGATCGTATGGCTACCATTCCTAGCTGCGCCAGATCATCTAAGGTTGTCTAGCAGTTGCTGTGATCAGAGACTGCGGTGACTCTTGACCCAGACGTAGGAGGAGACACCTGCACCACTGAAGCGAGTTGCTACGTCCGCCGGGCAACCGGTTCACTTAACTACGCCTGACGGGGACGGACAGGTTTGACCGGTCCCGTCAGCCGCGTTCCTATGCGCTCCGCACCCCGAGTCATTGCCGCGTTTGGCCTTTATTCTCCCGACTTCCCAAACGCAACGGCTCCCTCCGGCCGTAACTCCCGCCCAACACGAAAGCGACCAACTGGTCTTGCGTCACTTCCTCGTGTGCGGCTCCTGCAAGCTTGATTCGGAGAAGAACGCGCCCGTCCTCTCGATTTTGTGAAGGTACGACGCAAAGCCCCCCTTCTTTTTTTCGATCTTGATAAGGTTTGATTCCACTGGTAAAAAAAAATCTTTTCTTTGCTCACCTTCCTTCGCCTTCACCTTAATCATTTTATTTTCCCTCTTCTTGTTCTGCATCAAAAAGATGGTCGTAGTGATTCGGGGCCTGATCTTTGCTTCAAGTCGTTGTGTTCTTGATGCAAGCAACCATCTTACTCGTGTGCTCCCGTCTCTTCACCACAGATCGATAGCGACCCACAGGTCGTGTGTCCAGCAAGAGACCTCGGGCAAAGTCTCGAGAGAAGAGAACTTACGAGACTTCAGTTGACGGAGAGTGACAGTCAACCCAAAGCAACACCCGTAACGACGACCACCGCTTCACCAAGGGCCAATGACGTCTCTTCTTCGCGGGCAGCAAGCGGCACTGCAGGCGTTCGTCGCCTTCGCCGCGTTGGCGTTCGTGCTCGGCGTCTTCCTGGGCCGTCCCGTTGAGGCGCTCACTTTGCGCGGTTCGGGCGTGACCTTCGGCTCCGAGCTGGCCACGGCGTGGGCCACCTCGTACGGCTACGACCGCGACGACATCGCCCTGGTCTTCGAAGTGGCTGTCAACCAGACCAATGCGAAGACCATGTACGACCAGGGCCTCTCCGACTTCTACACGAGCTTCGTTTCGATCGATACGACGACGTCGGACCCGCAGTTACTGCAGATACCCCTGGCCGGCCTCGCCATCGTGCCGACCTACCGCGTCGACGCGTGGGGCACCACCACGCTGCGCCTCGACTCCACCGTTCTGGGCAAGATCTGGTCGGGCCAGATCACCAACTGGAACGACGCGGCCATCGCCGCCCTCAACACGGGCGTGACGCCGCCCGACCTGCCCATCGTGCTCGTGTTCGACCCGCTCGAGGAGCTGCCCGGCGGACTGGCCGACGCCTTTAAGCAGGCGCTCGCGGCGATCAGCACCGACTTTGCGACGAGCCTCGCCAACAACGGGCCGAGCCTGAGCGCCGTCCTCACGGCGGCGGGCGTGACCAATTACCAGACGGTGACTGGGGGCACGGCGCGCGTGAGCGCCACGTCGTCCAGCGACGGCCGGCTCACCTACGCCGGCCTGCCGGAGGTGATTTCGGTGTCGTCGGTCAAGCGGGCGTCGATGCTGCGCAACGGCACGACCACGGTGACGGCCTCCTCGACGTCGGTCACCACCGCCTTGTCCGACTTCACGGCGCGCATCGTCAACTCGACGACGGGCTACGGCAACATCTTCAACCCGCCGTCGGTCACGGCGTGGCCGCTCTCGACGCTCTACTTTGTCTCCATGCGCAAGGACAGGACCATCACCGGCAAGACCGTGGCGTGCCAGTACATCGAGGAGACGCTGCTGTTCCTGAGCTGGACGCAGCTCAACGACAAGGCCGTGGCCGTGACCAACGCCAACAACTACGTCGGCTTCCCGTTCGGCTACCGCAAGAAGGCCTGCTCGCTGCTCGAGCAGATGACTTGCGGCAACCAGACCACGCTCACGACGGGCCTCATCGTGGGCAGCGGCGCGGCCAACGACGTCTACCCGCCGCTGGCCTACAAGTATCCGTCGGCCTCCTTCCAGCTCAAGTACTATGGATCGACCACCCTCGAGGGCATCAACAACATGATCAACGCCAACTTTGACTTTGGCATCATCAGCAGCTCGCTGCCATCCTACGTAGCGCAGTCCATCCCCGACATCGGCGCCCTGCCCATTACGGCCATGGCCATCGTTCCCATCTACAACCTGCCCGAGCTCGTGGGCCGGTCCGAGCCCCTGGTGCTGTCCCTGTCGGTCATGGGCGACATCTACCTCGGCACGGTCACCCACTGGAACGACTCGCAGATCCTCGCGCTCAACCCGGACCTCGTCGACGTGTTGCCCTACCAGCCCATCCGCATCGTCTACCAGAACGTGTTCTCCGTGATCACGGCCATCTATGCCAAGGCCATGGCCCGCTCCAACGCGGCCTTCAACTCGACCATCCCGGTGGGCAACATCATCGAGTTCCCCATGAAGAACGCGTCCACCACCATCCTCCTCACCGAGATCAACATCACGCAGACCGTCAACGCCAATCCCTACTCCTTCACCCCGTGGGTCAACAACGTCGTCTCGTCGGAGCGTGGCCTCGCCGTCGCCAAGCTCCGCAACGTGGCCGGGTATGACGTGGCCATCAGCCAGGACACCATCACCTCGGCCCTGAACGACCTCATCGACAAGGGCGACAACGATCTCATCAACGCCCCGAGCGCCAACAGCTGGCCCGCGCTCTCCATCAACTCCATCATCATCCGCCAGTCGTCCATGACCGACTGCGTCCGCGCCTCGTCCCTCCTCGACTGGATCTACTGGACCCAGAACTCTTGTACTCCTTTTCCTCTTCCTCTTTTCCTCCCTGCGCACGCACCTAATGTCGACGTTTGCGACGCACGCGCACAGCCGAGGCGTTGAACCAGATCGTGATCTCGGGCATGGGCGTGGTGTCCAATTCGGACTTCATCAAGCGCCAGATGTACAAGTTCCTCGCGGGAGTCACCTGCCAGGGCGTGCACGTCAGCTCGCTGTACCCGTGCGTCACCGCAGACGGCCTGCTCTGCTCCGACCACGGCTCGTGCGTCAACAGCGCCTGCCGCTGCTTCGACGGCTACCAGGGCGCCCTGTGCGAGACGGTCACTTCCGACTCGAGCTCGACCAACACCACGGCCATCGTCATCGGAGTCACCGTGCCGTTGGCGGTGCTGCTCTTCCTGATCCTGCTCGCCATCATCATCGCGCTCCTCATGATGCTCGTCTTCAAGAGGAAGAAGAGGTGCGACCGCACCCTCTTTGAGTCCGAGTCGTGTGCTCGTCCACTAGGGGGCTCACTCCTCTCGCACAACTGCAGGGACGACTGGGAAATCGAATACGACGAGCTGGAGATCGGTTCCATGCTCGGCAGCGGTGGCTACGGCGAGGTCTATAAGGCCATGTGGAAGGGCACCGAAGGTAAGCCAGCTCGCGTCAGCTCCCTGGGCTCAACCTTCCCGGAAAGGTTCAACCGCTGACACGCTCTTCCCGTTCGTGCGTGCAGTGGCCGTAAAGATGATGCCCACCGACTCGGTGTCGAGGGAAATGGCCAAGAACTTCCAGGACGAGGCACCCGCTCCCGACTCCGCCGATTGTCGACAATCTATTCGTCGGCTAACGTGCATGCATATGTGTATCTGTCTATCGTCAGGTGCGCGTGATGACAGCGCTGCGGCATCCCAACGTCGTGCTCTTCATGGCGGCCTGCACGCGGCCGCCCAAGATGGCCATCGTCATGGAGTTCATGGCCCTCGGCTCGCTCTTTGATGTACGATCCGACGCCTCCCTGGTGCGGCGACCGACGCTCACTGACACTCTCTCCCCCTCCCTCTCTCTATGCGGCTGGCGTTAACGCAACGCAGCTCCTGCACAATGAGCTCGTGCCCGACGTGCCGCACGTGCTCAAGGTCAAGATGGTCTACCAGGCGGCCAAGGGCATGCACTTCCTCCACTCGTCGGGCATCGTCCATCGCGACCTCAAGTCGCTCAACCTCCTGTTGGACGCCAAGTGGAACGTCAAGGTCTCCGACTTTGGTCTCACCAAGTTCAAGGCCGTACGTCGCCCCCCTCCTCAAACCACTCCCTGTCCCCCCTCCCAACCGATCCCATCTCTCCCGCCATACAGGAGCTGAACGCCAACGAGTCCAACGACGTGGCGACCATCCAGTGGGCCGCGCCCGAGGTCCTCAACGAGAGCCAGTCGGTGGACTTCATCCTGGCCGACGTGTACTCGTTCGGCATCATCCTGTGGGAGGTGCTCACCCGCGAGCAGCCCTACTACGGCCTCAGTCCCGCCGCCGTCGCCGTGTCGGTGATCCGCGACCAGGCCCGGCCGCCCATTCCCCAATTCGTTCCCCAGGACTACGAGGACCTCATGACCTCCTGCTGGCATCGCGTGCGTGCTGCCCCTCCCCCCCATGCAACCGCGTCTCGCGCTGTGATTTGTTGTCGACTAATTGACTGATTGGGCGGTGCTGCAGGACCCGACCGTTCGGCCCACGTTCCTCGAGGTGATGACGCGGCTGGCGACCATGATCGAGGGCCACAGCAGCAACAGCTCCTCGTCGATGACCTCCAAGGACGGCCGCTCGCGTACGCCTCATCGTGCCAAAGCTCACCTCTCTCGCTCACTCACCTAACCGTCATTGTTACGCAAATCGCTGCAGATGGCTCGTGGAGTCTCCCCTCGTCGTCGAGCGGGTCTGGCCACTTGGACGGTTTGTCTCCTCGCCCCCTCGTCCGTCCGGATTGGCTTGGCCTCGGGTTGGAGCTAATCTCGCGTTTGCTACGTTGAACAGGGTCGAAGCAGGACGTGGGCGGCACAATCATCGGAGTCAAGCCGCCCGAGGGCGAAGTCGCCATCGTGTTCACGGACATCACCCGCGCCGCCTCCCTATGGGAGACCAAGGCCGCCTGTACGCCGACCCCCCCCCAGCCAGCCAGCCAGCCAGCCAGCCAAAGGAAGGAAGGAAATTTGTTTGATCGACTGACGCCTGACCGTGCGCGCCACAGCCATGCGCGATGCCACGCTTCTGCACAACGGCATCATCAGGGACCTGCTCAAGAAGCATCAGGGCTACGAGGTGATGATGAAGAACGCGGGCGAGGGCTCCTTCTGCCTCGTGTTCCAGCACGCCATCGACGCGCTCGAGTGGTGCATGGATGTTCAGTCCGAGTACGGCGGCACCGCGCATCAAACGCACTGCAACGTGCACCCCTCGACTGCTCGCTGACGTGACTGCACGCCTTTCCTGTCCCCAGGTTGCTCGAAGCCGATTGGCCCAAGGACTTGCTCGCGCACCCCGGCGCCGCCCCCGAGTGGGGCGATGTCGACGACAGGGTGCTTTACAAGGGTCTCCGCGTCCGCATGGGCATCCATGTCGGCGCGCCCAAGCTCGTTCGCGACCCCATGTCGCGCCGCTATGAATACATCGGCGTGCCGGTCAACCTCACGGCTCGCATCACGGCCCTCGCGCACGGCGGCCAGATCCTGCTCTCGGGGACGGCCTACAACAAGGTCAAGTCGACCGAGCTGGCCAAGGAGGAGAAGCGCATCCAGCGCCTGGGCACGTTCGACATCCCCGAGCAGCCTCAGGGCACCAGGCTGTACGAGCTCAAGGTGCGCGGCCTCGAGGGCCGCTTCTTTGGCGGCGTCTCCACCGACGCCACAAGGTATGTCTACTCACGCATGCACGACACGCTGGCCAACGCTCGTGTGGCTAACAACTGCGATGCGCCCCCTTCAGCACGAGCTCGCCCAACACGGACAGCGATAGGGACAAGATCGGTACCAGCAATTCCGACGACGAGAAGGACCACAAGGGCAAGGGTGGGTCCCCCCCCCCGTCGTTTGGTTCATGAGCGTTTTATTTTTATTATTTATTATGGCTGAGCCGATCGCTGTCGCGTGAATGAGAAGAGGAAAGCAGTGAAATTAACTGGTCATGATACGTCATGGTGAGCAGACATCCAGTTGCTGGTGGGCGAGGGAATGACCTTCCAGGAGGACAACTTCCTCACGTCGGCCAACCTCTGCCGATGGATCATCAACTACAACGAGATTCAGATCGGCCAGCAGGTGGGCACCGGCAGCTATGGCATCGTGTCGCGCGGCAAGTGGAAGGGCGTGGACGTCGCCGTGAAGCGGATCATCAAGCAGAAGCTGGACGAGCGCAAGATGCTCGAGTTCAGGGCGGAGATGGCCTTCCTCTCCGAGCTGCACCACCCCAACATCGTGCTCTTCATCGGCGCCTGCGTGCAGCGTCCGAACCTGGCGATTGTGACCGAGTTCGTCAAGCAGGGCTCGCTCAAGTACATCCTCGAGTCCAACGTCAAGGTACAGTTCCCCCAACTTAATTGTGCTTTGCGTCCGACTAATCTTCTCTTTCGCTCTTCGCCCCGCTTCAAATCTCCGCCAGCTGCCGTTCAATCAGCGGCTGAGAATGCTGCGCAGTGCTGCTCTCGGCATCAACTACCTCCACTCGCTCGACCCGACAATCATCCACCGCGACATCAAGGTATGTTGTTGCTCCTTTCAAGCCATTGGCTGGGAGTCGGGTGCTGTCCTTCATGGTCTGATCAAATCGAATGTCGACGTCTTTGCTCTGGGGCCACCAGCCGTCCAACCTGCTCGTGGACGAGACATGGAACGTGAAGGTGGCCGATTTCGGCTTCGCGCGCATCAAGGAGGAGAACGCCACCATGACCCGCTGCGGCACTCCCGCCTGGACCGCCCCGGAGATCATCCGCGGCGAGAAGTACTCAGAGAAGGCCGATCTCTACAGTTTTGGCGTCGTCATGTGGGAGGTCCGTCAAACCTCCTTACTTGCACCTGCACCTCCTCTCTGCCGGCTCGGCATGACGACTGACCCCCACTGGTTGCAGATGTTGACCCGGAAGCAGCCCTATGCGGGCCGGAACTTCATGGGCGTGTCGATGGACGTGCTGGAGGGCAAGAGGCCCCAGATCCCTCAGGACTGCCCTCCCGTACGCGCACCTCTCTTATCGTTGCGATGAGGGCTTCGATCTAGTGTTGCTTATTGTGTTCCTTGTTGGCAATCGCCATCTGTCATCCGAACCGTGTAGGAGTACAAGAAGGTCATGAAGAAGTGCTGGCACAACAAGCCCGAGAAGCGGCCCAAGATGGAGGACGTGGTCGCGTTCCTGGACTCGCTCATCGGCGAAGACAATGATAGGGACGGCCAGGCCTAAGTGTACAAAATAAGCAGCACGTGTGATACGTTGAACGGCTCGGGTTTGCACGGCCACACAAAGACAGTCATATGACTGGTGGGCCAATTTTCCTCTCGGCCCCAGAGCTGTTGTGACGGTGCCTTATTACCTTTGAATTATAGTTACACCCCGCAATGTTGCAGTTCGTACCCACAACTCGAAAAAAAAGGGCGAAATGAAGACACCAAGTTCGACTTGAACTGTGCTGGGTTGAGCCACCTTGGATCTTCGTTTCAACCGAACCTGGCCACCAATAGGGAAGCGCGCCTTCCTCCACCTGCTGTACCAACCTTATCGAAGAGGATCGTAAGTTGAAGGTGCCATCGACCGGCCACGTTACGTCATCGTTTAAGGGCCCCTACCCCTACGGCAACATATCACGCAATGTCCATTGCGTTCAGTCGCAACGTTGGCTTCATGCACCGCGACTTGCCCTACCTGCGCACGGTAGACGGGAGCTTGACCCGCCACCAATCCTTCTACCGCGTTCTCGACTCTCAGAACGAACTCGTCGTCATCAGGAAGTTCTCGGTGGACGGCTAACCGTGTTTTCAGAGAGGTGTTTAATCGTTGGTGGGCGTGGTCTCAGCCAACTCAATTACGCTTGGTAGCCGGGAACCATGGGAAGAAGGAGCTGGTGGCTGCTATGTAGGACTCGTAGCCCGGCTTGGATTTCTTGAGGCCTCGCTCCAGGAGGGCCACGCCGGAGACCTTGAGCAGGAGGAACGTCATCAACGCCGGACTGAACACCGTCTTCCAACCTACAACGTGAACGACGAGAGAGACACAGACATCAGGGTGTTGACACTTGATAAACGAGACGATAGGTTCGAAAATACCGCCATGAGTTGCAGCCGCGATCACCCAGAAGCCCCAGAACATTGCAGCGTTGCCAAAGTAGTTCGGATGCCTTGTGTAGCGCCACAAGCCAGTAGTAAGCAGCTTGCCTGACGAAGCGACGCCGAAGGTCAGTAAGGCGACTGTACCTGTGAGCGCTTACCCCGTACCTTTGTTTTGAGGGTCGGACTTGAACCTGGCGAGCTGGAGATCGCCCACAGCTTCGAAGAGGAAGCCCAACAGCCATATCAGCGATCCTACGATGTCTTGAACGGTGAAGTGCTGCGGCCCTCCCGTCTGCGCAATAAGAAGCGGTTGCGATATAATGAAGCAGAGCAGCTGGCGGAGTAGTGGGTTAGGTTAGCTGGCCTTAACCGATTGTGAGGGAGATCCCAATACCGCTTGCAGACCGAATACCGAGAACAGCGATACCCACCAGAACTTGGGTCCCATCGATCTACGCATGGCCTTGTAGCGGTAATCTGTACCAATCCAAGCAAGCGTGAGCCCCTACACAAGTTGATCTGATCCATGCTCCTGCCACTAACCTTCACCCTGGCCGTGGTTGCGCCAAGTGATATAGCCGGCGAGACGCACAGCCCACAAAGCAACGCCGCCCAGTATGAGCTGCTTTCGCCCAGCGAAGCCAGTCATCGTGTCCGGGTGCTGGTTGTAGACCCACGTAAGCAGCAGAAACCCTTCACGACCGAACACAAACATTAGTCTTCAGAATGAAACCCGCTGCTGCAGGTGGCGTACCCAGGCTCCACAGAGAATCTACGATGGACACATCACCAACATAAGCAGAAACGGCCCAGAGGCCTACGAAAGCTGATAGCAGTGCCGACAGCCCAGCTGTACGGGCCGATGACAGCACAGCCTCAAACACAGTAACCAGTACTCCTCTTTGACCTAACACGGCTGTTGCGGCCTCCTTCAATGCAGAGAAGTGTCCAGAGAGCCAAGAGACCTGAGCAGCATAGCTTGCAGTCTCAGGCACAGGCGTTTTGCCATGAAGTACCTCGAGACCCTGAGCTCGTGCGTTTAACAGGCAATGGGGCAAATAAAGAACGGCGCCACCAACGAGGCTCCAGGTGAAAGCAGAGAGACCACACGTTGAGTAGAGCGGCGCAACAGTGGTAAGGCTCGTCATTTTTGGCTCTTGTGTTGTGGGAAGCCTTGTGTTGCGTAGCGAGAGCTCTGGCGTGATGAGTAAGCCTTCCGCACAAGCACGATCGAGAAAGAAAGAGAAAATTGGCGCAAAGAGAAAAGAATCAAAAAAAAAAAGCAAGCTCTGGCCGACAAATCACATAACATTTACTGTGATGCGACGGACGACACTCGGCGTACCTGCCCTTGGCGCTGCATTGGTACACATTGTCTACGACACTAGCAACGCAAATGTGGCAACGGCCCGGTGATTTTTACCTCCCCCCCTCTTAATTTACTCTTTCCTATCTGCAGCCCTTTGGCCGTTCGGTCCAAGGGTTCAACGCTCCGATTTCTCTATTTGCTCGGCCTGTAATGTCTGTCTCCGTTTCCGGAACTGGTAACAACTCCCCAATGCGCAGTCGATTCTGCACGATTTGCTGAATAATTGCTGTCGTGCAGCCCCACTGAACGTCACGGCTTGCCGCGGCCTCGCCATTTACAAGAGCCGTTCATCTAAGGTGAGGAGGAGGGCTCTGGGCAACCACGAGAAGAGGGCAGCAAAGCACGCCGAAAGCATCAGAAACAAGATGCTCGCCAAGGAGGAGTTCAAGCTGCAAAAGCAGCAGTACAAGCTGGAACAGGAACGGGTCAAGGAGAGTACGTGCCAATCACTGACACTTCACGTTGCCTGTGATTATTATTATTCGTTCACGCTTTGTTTGATTGAGCTCATCACGCGTCTGGCGCGCCAACAGTTAACCGCAGGGCGCGAGCGAGACTTGCCCGAGAGAAGGAGGGCACGCATGCCGAGGCCGCCAACGAAGAGCACGCCGCGCCCGCGCGCAGCTCGCGGGTGATGGAGGCAGAGATTGTGTAAGCGCCATCTTGGCGAGTTTTATCCGTCCCACAATCGCTGGGGAGCGAACCACTGCACGACCCTTCGAGGTGCTCCATTGCGTCCTAGATGGTGAAGCATGATGAAAAAGGTTGTTGATTGCTTGAGCCAACCCTGGCTGAGCGTTGCAGCCACACTCATATAAGTTGCTTCGTTGCTGTTCCTTTTCGGTTCTGCCTATTTGGTAAACGCGAAGAAAATTGGTTGTTGGCCCGAAAGCACAGGCGCAGGCGAAGATGTCAAGGCGAGGGCTGGTCGATGCGGTTGATTTTACGGATTTCTACCCACAAGAACAGGAAGAAGACGAAAAGCCAATGGAGTACAATCACCACCCGCAACAGCAGTACAGCGCCACCACACAGAGGCACCACCCAGGGGGTGGTCACCACCACTCGCCTCAGCACCCGCCTGCCCGAGGTAACTACCAGGGACGCGGACGAGGAGTGCGCGGGCGGGGAGGGCATCACTATGGAGCACTCGGGTCTCCTTCCCTATCGGCAGCTTCGTCGGGCGAGTACTTTCGCGGCCCCTCGCCCTTCCTTCCCAGGGCCGACGCTACGCCCATTCAGCCACCCGCTTTTCCAGTGAAGGAGGTGGAGAAGGAGGTTGCGCCTATCTCGCCCAAGAGTCCGCCCGTGAGCCACTTGGTCTCCAGATCTATTCAGCGCACGTCGGCCCCACCTCTAGAGGTGAACATCTTTTTCGGTGAGTCTGAGGCTACTTTGTGAGAGACGAGTTTGAACCCGTCAGTCGTTCTTAGATTCATCCCGTGCTCGTTGCAGGGCCCCTGGGGAGCTTCCTGGAAGAGCACGGGTCCGACGTGGTGCTTGCGTCGAGCTTCAAGGGCGGCTTCCGCGCCGCCAACGTGCCCACGTCCTTCTGCTCAGCCGCGCAGACAGTACGTATGGTGTAGCTGTGCGTGAGACCCTGAACTGGTTGGACGCTTCTTTCGGTTGGCTCAAGCGCAAATGTAGTGCGGCGTAGACGTGGCTGCGCTCGAGTACAAAGACTTCACGAGTGCGGATTACAACTTGCACATGCTGGAGCCAGAGCGGGTACCTCACTCTTCAGCATGAATGTGCGGCGCAACGCTGCGTACGTTGCGTATGCTTACCTTTCTCTTACATCAGCACTGCGGCGCACTGTGGCTTGTAGAATTGAAGCAGAGCACCGCCCTCTCGCCCTTCAAACCTAAGGACCTCGTCGAATGTTACGATCTGCTGAAGCTGCACGCCAGGTATGCTTGCTTTGTGGCGTGCTTGTGTCTGTTGCTTCGCTGACACAAGAGTGGTTTGGATTTGTTACAGAGAAATTATTCGGGAGGACACCCTGACATTGACCATGCCCCTCATCGGCAAGGGGGCGAAGGCCAACCACTTCCAGATCGGCAGGAACGAAGTTATAGTCGAGCTCGTCGGGTTTTTGCATTGGATCGCCGAGAACATGAGCGGTAACATCGCCATCACTCAGGCACTATATCACACGCCGCACTAATCACAGTTGCGTTTCGTTCCTGCACCAGATCGTCCGAACCTATCTGCGGTCAACATAGTGTCCTCAAACAATTTCACAGCACACGCGCTGCAGTCGGCCTTTGATCTGCTTATACCGGTGCAGCTCGACAAGCTCGAAGATATCATCCGGCAAGCTCTGGCCAGGTCGGCCAAGGCGCTGGCCCAGTTCGAGAGCGAAGCGAGGAAAATGGAGCAAGCCGACAAGGCCGAAAGGGACGAAGAGAGGCGACGAGCGAGGGAGCAGAACAACGGAGACGCGACCGAGAGCGAGAGGCCGGACTGGGAGAGGAGAATGGCCCAGCGGGAGAAGAGAGAGTTCCGGAAGAAGCTAGACGATATCGTGACGAAGCTGAGGATCGTGCACAGGTCCGTGGACAACATACTCGCGGCGGTGCAAGCGTTCAAGACCGTGCGTGAGTCGTCGATCATCATCGTAGCCTGCGCCGTCAACGGAAGGATCGTGGCCGAGCTGTGCTCGGAGCTTTTCCTCCTTGAAGACGGTCTGTTCCGTCCACAACCGCAACAGCAAGGTCAGGGCCAGGACCGCCCAGCCGGAGGCAGAGGTCGAGGATTCGGAACTCCGTACACGCCGGACGCCGGACGCGGCCGAGGCAGAGGCTTCGTCGGCGGACCGCCGTCCGGAGGTTTCCCAGGCCCAGCTCCTCCGCCGGCGCTGACCACGACACCGGACCAGAACCTCTTCGGTCGCATGACTCAGCTCAAGGTGAGCGGCAAGATCGAGAAGGAGGTGTACCACCACTTCCAGACCCTCAGGCTCATCGGCAACAAGGCTGTGCACTCGACCGTCCTGAAGGCCACCACGGTACCGTCTCTTTTCTCCGCTCTATCCGTTGCATGCTGGGCGTCTCTCTTATTTACAGCTCTACTTGTTAGGTTGACGTAGGCGCGATAGTGCTGGCCGTGCACGGACTCATTACGTGCCACCACTTCAACTGACCAGCAGCACCCCGACCATTCCAACCCCCCAACCCCGAGCGTTGTATTGAGATTTAGTAGCCAATGAAAAGGCGACGCCACGCAAATCAGCGTCGCGTGCTTAGATGGGGCCACTCAAACTACCACCTGACGTCGATCTCGTTGTTTCATGGCTCACCGCCCCTTTAACCAACCCCTTCTCTCCGAGCGAGCGAGGAGGAGGGTGGCCCCACAGAGGCAAAGCAAGCTTCAAGAACGGAGAGAAGGACACTAGATGGAGGGGCCGCTGGGCAAGGTGCTCGAAGAAGAGGGCTTCGAATTGATCTCGCCCGAGGTTGACAGAGGCGCTCAGTCCCTCATCTATCGCTGTCGTGTGGCACGCACGCCTCGCCCACAGGCCCGCCATCTTTTCTCTCCTGCATTACTTCAGAATCCTCTTGTACAGCATCATCCACTGCAGCAGCTTCACAACCATCATTCGTCGACCTCCTTCTACCCCGTGCAAGCCCTGGCTGAAGATTTTTCATTGACCGAAAATCTGCATCAAGATGAAGCATCCTCTCTTGGTGGAGCGAGCACAGCGGGAGCTTACGAGGAAGAAGAATCGCTGCTGCACGAAGGGCAGGTGGTGCGAGTGAAGGCGCTCAACGTGTCGCTGCCCCTGCCGCGGCACCTGAGCAACTTCCAGCACGAGCACCAGGTAGTGGCCGACAGCCTGCGCGGCGTGGAGGGCGTGGTGCGCATCCTGGCGCGGCTCTCGCGGCCGGGCGTCGAAGCGCTCGTGGTGGAGGACTTTGGCGGCGAGTCACTCGACAAGTGGCTCGCGCGCGAGGGCGCCTTTGGCGGCGACGTGGGTCGGTTTCTAACGCTGGCGCTGTCGGTGGCACGCACGCTCGGTCGCATTCACAGTCGTTCCGTCGTCCATAAGGATATCAAGGTTCCCCCTCCCTCCTCCCTTCGGTCAAAAGCGAGAAAGAGAGAAAGTATAAACAGTTATAATATCAATTCAAATAATTATTACGTATTTTTGTTGAGGCTTTGTGCGTGCGTGTGCGTGTTTTGCCCGTGTTTGTTCCGCAACAGTAGCGCGGGGGGCTAATCCCCCAGCGGCTTGGGACATGCGGGCGCTAATCCCCCTCGGTGTGCGTGCAGCCACACAACATCATCTGGAACAAGGAGACGGGCGAGGTAAAGATCACCGACTTTGGCATCGCCTCCATCGTTGTCCGCTCCAAGGACACGACCCACCAGGGCAAGCTGCCGCTCCACATGCTGGGATCGCTGCCGTACCTGCCGCCGGAGCTGTCGCTGCGGAGCGGCGATGCGGCGGCGCGGCCGGCCGACCACCGGAGCGACTTCTATTCGCTGGGCGTGACGTTCTTCGAGCTGCTGACGGGGAGCGTGCCGTTCCACGAGCGGTCGGCGGTGCGCATGATGCACGCGCATATGGCCAAGCAGGCGGCGGCCGTGCACGAGGTCGACCCGCGCGTGCCGCGCTGCGTGTCGGCCGTGGTCGGGCGGCTGCTGGCCAAATCGGTGGAGGAGCGGTATCAGAGCAGTCGCGGCCTCGTGGCCGATCTGTTGCGGTGTCAGCGCATCGTAGCCGCTCGCCTCCGAGGAGTGGCCCGACAGCAACAACAGAAGGAAGGCAATGCGGCGACGGCGGAGGAGGAGGAGGAGGAGGAAGAAGACGAAGAGTGGGCAGAGAAGGCGGAGAGGGAGTTCAAGGCGGGAGAGGACGACGTGTCGGACGTATTCGCCTTTTCCGCCAAGCTCTACGGCCGCGAAGACCAGATCGCTCAGCTCAAGCAGCTCTACATTTCTGCGATGGCTACTCCCGCATCGCCCAAACAGACGCGCAACCAGGTACAGGGCCAGCTGTCCTTGCGTTGCGCACAGGCCACTCTTCCCTCACGATGGCTGGGTGCGCCCGACTGACCAACACGAAAATGGAACGCTGGGGACGCGCGGCAGGTGGTGATGGTGGCGGGATACTCGGGAGTGGGAAAGACGGCGCTGGTGGGCCAGCTGAAGGAGATCAAGGAGCAGGCCTACTTCATCTCGGGCAAGTACGACTTCAACAAGCGCGACGTGCCGTATTCGGCCATCGTGGCCGCCTTCACCGACATGATCAACCAGGTGCCCCCTGCGCGTCTCTCCTCCTCTTTTGCTCTCTACCATGACGTGGGTTGCTCACTGTGTGCGTGTGAGGCAGATCCTGTCAGAGGACGAGGAGCGAGTGAGTCGGGTGAGGGAGAGGCTACGGGAGGCAGTGGGGAGCCACGGGCAGATGCTGGTGTCGGTGATTCCGAGCCTCCAGCTCCTCATCGGCGAGCAACCGGCTGTAACTCTCGACCTGGGCATGTCCGAAGTGCAGACTTTGTACACGCAGCTCTTCACCCGCCTTATAGACGTCTTCTGCAGGCACGATCCCTCGCCACGTGCGCATATTCCCTCCTCCTCTCTAGCACTTGTGCTTACTCTGCTCTTTATTTTCATCGTCCGCCATCTAGCATCAAACCCGGACAGCCGTTGGTGATGTTTTTGGATGACTTGCATTGGGCGGACCAACCCTCATTCCAACTACTCCACAAGATCGTATGCTTGCCCATTGAAGATTTTTATTCTTTTAGAGTGTTTTATTATTTATCAAGATTTGTCCGCTCCTTTCGGCCAATGGCAAACCAGATTTGCCGAAGCCCCTCGTCGAACGCTGCACCGCTCCTGCTCCTGTGCGGCTATCGGGACAATGAAGTGACCAGCCACACTCACCCGCTTTGGATGTTCCTCGATGAGCTTCGAGCCAAGGAGGTCACCTGTAACAGCATCATGCTACAGGCACGCATTCTGCCACCATTCCTGCCTCTTCCGTTCGTATTAACGGCTATGCGTGCGGGCGTGCGGTTTGCCATCTAGCCTCTGGAGCTGGAAGACGTCAATAGGATGGTGGCCGACGTGCTTCACTGCGGCCATGCGCCGCAAGAGACGCTGATGCTGGCGAGACTCGTATACGAAAAGACCAAGGGCAATCCCTTCTTTGCCATCAGCTTCCTCACCAAGCTCTACCAAACCGAGCTGATCGTACTGCTCCCCTCTTATGTACGACGTGAACGGCTCCCCCTGATTCGCGTGTTTTTGTTCTACGGGGTCTGTATGCCAACAGCGATTCGACTACGACGAGGGACGTTGGAAGTGGGACCTGGACAAGATCCAGGCGATGGACTACACCGACAACGTGGTCGAGTTTATGGCGCAGGACCTTCGCAAGCTTCCCCCAAGGGTATTCCCCCCACACTCACGCCCGTCCTCCCTTAATGCTGACGCCGACCTAACTTGTCCCAGACGCTCTGGATGCTGGAAGTGGCGGCCTTCTTTGGCGGCCGATTCGATGTGCGCGACATCGCCGAATATCGCAATATGCCCGTGGAGGAGGTCGAAACAATTCTCTGGCCCACTCTGCAGCAAGGTAAGACATCTCCTCGCTGTCTGCCCTTGGAGTTGCGCTCTTCTCAACCGCGTGTGCTGATCGCCGCAGGCTTCGTGGGACGCGACAGCGACTTTGGATACCATTTCCTTCACGACCGAGTGCAGCAGGCGGCCTACGAGTGCGTCAGTCCGATGCGCAGCAGACAAAAGATTCATCTCGGTGTCGCCCAGTTCCTTATGACTAAAATCAAGATCGAGGAGGACATTGGTGTACGTGCCCACCCAAACCTGTCTCTCAAATGTGCGCATTTTTTCGGTTGGCTAATCCACTCCTGTGTAGCAGCAGTCCTTGTGGAGTAAATCGACGAACGACGGCGCGTCGTCCGAACATCTGCCGCAGCAACAGCAGCACAGCCGCTACGGCGTGTTCGACGTGGTCTACCACTTCAGCCAGGCAGCCGAGCTGGTGAAGGATCCCGCTCAGAGACTCATCATCGCCAAGCTCAACCTCCAGGCGGCCATCAAGGGCAAGAGCTCGATGGGTAAGTTACGCGTAACGATGTCCGCCACTGACCTCACTATCGTTGCTCGAGATGACTCACTAAGCGGCTCTCGCCACGACTCTGCTCCGCTTTCCCTCCAATAGCCTACCAGATGGCGCGCAAGATGGCCCAGCAGGGCATACAGATGCTTCCACCGGATTGCTGGGAGTCGCAGCACACTCTGGCCTTCCGACTGCACATAGGTTTGACCTCCTCCTCCACCTTCGCTCTCCACTACCAATTCTCAATTAATTGAACGTCGCTATACAGAACTAGCGCAGTGCGAGTATCTGTGCAAGAACATGGAAACTGCGCAGAAGCTCTTCGACGATCTCCTTGTGCACGCCCGAGACGTCTGGGAGACCAACGAAGTCTACATTCAGCGCAACCAGATGTCCACATGCATGCAGCGCTACGATGTACGTCACCACTGTCTCCCAATCGCCACTACACTCTAGTCTACTCTACGTAACTAAACCAACATGGCACAGGACATGGTGTCATCTGGCCTGCGTGGGCTTGCGGCCTTGGGGCTGGTCATTCCAGCGAATCCGAGCGATGACATGGTGGAGCAGGCTGTGGCCGAGGTGTACCGACTGCTGGCTGACAGGCCCATTCGCGACCTGCTCAACGACGCGCCGGCGACCGACGAACGCGCCAAGGTACTTTCTTTTGTGGCTGGTTGCTGTTCCAACTGACGAACCGAATCTGTTTCTTTCTCTCAGGGCATCCAAATCTTGATCAGCAAAATGGGATCGGGCTACTACTTCACCAACCCCAACGCCTACATCTACACGCTAGTGATCGGGGTACGCGCACGCAGGTGGTTAAGACGCGCCTGTGCAACTGGTCTCTTACTTCTCTTATATGTTGCCGTGCGACGTGCAGCTCAAGACCAGCATCGAGTACGGCCACGTCGCGCACACGTCAATTCTCTACGCGTGGTATGGCTGGGTCGGTTGTGCGATCAAGAAACGCGTACGCGCTCCTCACTTGCAAGACTCGATACACGCCAACAACTCACTTGCCCGTCGTCGTTGTCGTTATCGTCGTCTGCTCTTCAGTTTGATGAGGCGTGCGAGTGGGGACAGCTGGCCATCGACCTGTGCAACACTCACTACGCCAATTCACGATTCGCCGACCGCGGCCAAGTATGGGAGATCTTTTACTGTACGCTTAGCCCGTCGCTCCTGGACACGATGACACTCGCTCTCGGGATGTTAATGTGTTGTCGTCCTACATGCAGCCTACATCAGCTGGCTTAAGCATCCGCTGCACGACTCCATTGAAGGGCTTGAGACGGGCTTCAAGCACGGCGTGGCTGGCGGCAACCCGGCGTTCGCTACGGCTTGCGCCTACAATCTGATGGGCACCTTCTGGTCTGTCGTTCCCCTGCCTCAAATCACGCCCCGCATTGGTACGCACGCACACACACGCACGGTTTTGTCGCGCGTGCAGGGACAGTTGCTCATGTGGTGTCCGCAGAACCTTACAAGCGCTACGCGGAGGAGGCCAATTGGGGCGACGTGGTGAAGATGATGCAGACCATCGACCGCCATACGCGCCTGCTCATGGATGAGCCCGTGGAGGGCACCGACGAAGAGTTCTACGCCCACATCAAGTCCAACGCCCGTCCCATGCCCATCGGTACTCCTTGCCCTCCCCCCTCGTTCGTTGAGCGGTGCGAGGGATCCTTCGACTTACTTCTCCTCGCCGTCAAACCGTCAAAACGTCACCAGCCCAGTACCATGTGCTGAGAATGTACTACTTCTACATCCTGGGCAAGTATCGGCAGGCGCTCGAAGTCGGGCAGTATGCATCAAAGATCCTCACCTACATCGGCCAATTCAAGAAGGAAGTCGGTACGTGCATAAGACAAGGCCAGTCATTGGTGGGTAATCTACACAAGCTAACATCGATTTCATTTTCCACCAAACCAAAGAGTTCTATTTCGTGTACTCGATGGTGCTGCTGGCCATCTGCAAGCCCGCGCGTCCGTTGGTGACGCCCAAGGAGCGGGTGTGCGAGCTAAGCGGTGCCTGGCGGAGCGTGGAGAAGACCTGCGGCGGACGCAAGCGCACGCGGAAGTCGGTGAGGAACTCCAGCCTCGGCTCCAAGTTGAGTCCGCGGCGAGGCTCGTACAAGGAGGAGAGCGACGACTTCATCCCGGTGACCGCCGAGGAGTACGATCAGTACTTGGCCACCGTGGCCTTCAACCAGACCAAGCTCAAGCAATGGGCCGACTCCGCGCCCTGCAACTTTGGCCACCAGTACCTCCTCGTCGAGGTACGCGCATGCAACCTCGTCTGTTCAGTGGTATGTGTAGACAAGGTAGTTGATTGGTGGTTTGTATATGTGTATGTATTGTTCTGGTCAGGCCGAGCGGGCGTGGTTGGAGGAGCGTAACAACACCGGTGGCAGGTCCATCGCTCGATTGCCGGAGATCCTGCTCATGTATGAGCGCGCATTCGCTATGGCGATCGAGAACGGCTTCATACAGGACGCCGCCCTGGCCAAGGAGCTCTCGTGGCAAGTGCTGCACGAGATGGCCGGCCAGGCGTCGGCCGAGGCGGCCCACTGTTACTCCCTGTGGGGCGCCCACGCCGTCGCCAAGCAGCGCGAGCAGCAAAAGACCGCGGCCGCCGAGGAAAACCAACAAAAGATCGCAGAGGCCGTGACGCCGACCACCACCGAGATCATTTCCAGGTGCGGACGCCACTCCACCACACACGATCGGTATCGGAGTGTCTCTGACGACACAACAATTCGTCTGCGCAGTGCTTTGGATTTAGATACGGTGGTGCAGGCGACGCAGCAGTTGTCGTCGAAGCTAAAGCTCACCGATCTGCTCGTGTCGCTCATGGACCTCATTGTGGCAAACACTGGCGCCAGCAAGGTATGCTGAGCGAGCCAAATCCCGAATGCGGCAACCAGCCCAATCTCACCGGGGGGGGGGCTCAGGGTGTATTGCTGCTTACCAAGGAAGCGCGCGAGGATTCCTGCGACATCTCCAAGGCTGACGGCAGCAGCGGCAGTAGCAGCAGCGACTCGGACCCGGACAACGGGCGCCAGCTCTACACTCACGCCAAGGCTCGCATTTCACGTCGTACCGTACGTCTACTCTCGTTGGCCTTCCAACACTCAATTCAAAGTTTAGCTCTGCGCGCTTCTCTCCTCATTTTGTTCGTCTCTTCGTCTTTCAGGGCAAGGTTCGGGTCAAGGTCCTCAAGGTGCCCTTCGCGGGTGACGCAACTGACTTGCCCAATCGCATTCTCAACTTCTGCTGGCACGCCAAGAGTGCGTCCACTTTGCCTCGCTCCACGTCAAGATGGCGGCCTGACGCTCATGCACTGACTCGCATTGACTACACACACACACGCCACACAGGTGTCGTATGGCTGGCAGACGCACTCCAGGACGACCGATTCAGCACCGACGAGTACATCATGTCACGGCGGCCCAAGTCCGTGCTATGCGTGCCAATCGAGCACAAGGACAAGCATCGGGGCCTGATCTACCTCGAGAACGACGCCAATGTGGGGGTTTTCGGAGAGGATAGGGTGCGGCTCGTGCGCATCCTGACCGGACAGCTCATGAACTCGATGGAGAATGCGTTGCTGGTCGAGCGCCTGCGCCGCACCAACCGTGAGATGCGCGCCAAGAACGAGCAGCTGCAGGAGATCGACAAGGTGAAGGACGCCTTCCTGGCGGTGGCGAGCCACGAGCTGCGCACGCCGCTCAACGGCATCATCGGCATGGCGTCGCTAATGGACGACACGGAGATGAGCGAGCAGCAGGAGGAGTGTCTCACGGACATCAAGGCGTCGTCGGAGACGCTGCTCGAGCTGGTCAACGACGTGCTCGACCTCAGCAAGCTCAAGGCCATGAAGGTCACTTTGGTACGCCATCAGCTTGCAGTGCCTACCTTGGTTGTCGACAACGGCTGAGGCCTTGCCCGCCGCACACCACAGGAAGACAAAGTGTTTAGCTTGAAGGGCTGCTTCGAGGGGAGCATGGAGATGGTGGAAGAGAAGATGGCGGAGAAAGGTACCCACATCGAGCGCCTCACCCAAACAAGACTGGTTGCAGCGCTCGCCTACCTTTGACGCCGTTTGCACGCTGCTGTCTCACACCAACCTCTGATCAGGAATCAATCTGGCTTACGTGCTCGGAAGCGATGTCCCAAGGTTTGTCAAAGGTGATAGCCTGCGGCTGCAGCAGATAGTGGCTAGCCTGCTCGTGCACTGTTCCAAGCTGACCGAATCCGGCGAGATCAAGGTCACCGTGTCTCTGACCTCACAGTCACCATCGACATCGCTGTCCTCGTCATCGTCTTCATCGCCCACTCCATCTACGTCACCGAGACCCGACTCCGCTCCGTCCTCCGAACCCTTAGCGGTACCAGTTTCGATGCGCACGGCCGCCGAAGCGCTGACTTCTGGCTCGTCGACAGCAATGCTCGAACAGATGCAGCCCCTGCGCGTGCTGCAATCGGTGATCTGCCCACCCACGTTGGCGCAGAGCATTCCCGGCAACGCAGCGCCGCTCCCTTCATCAGCGGTCGCCGCCCCTGCTACTGCCCACGACAATGAGCAATCGAATAGCGCTCCTAACTCGGCCGACGCGTCGACCGGGCCGCGGGTGGAGCTGCACTTTGAGGTCCACAGCACGGGGATGACGATCGACAAGGAGGAGTACGCGCAGCTCTTCAAGCCCTTCGGCCAGGCTGACCTTCCCGACTCTCGCAAGTTCGGTGCCGCTGGGCTCGGTTCGTTCCCTCCCCCCTCCCCCCCATCGTGGCTGCGCTATTTGCTCATTCGGGCTCTCTCCCTTGTGTTGGGAAACAGGTTTGTACATATGTAGAAAGCTGTGCAAAATGTTTGGTGGAAAGATCTGGGCTGATAGCGCCGAGGTCGGGTCCTCCATCCACTTCACAGCCGTGCTCGGCCGTACGTCCCCTCCCCTCCCGCAACGGGCAACAACTCGCGTTGTCGCTTGGGTGATCTGACCAATCGATTCGCGCGTACTCTGCTTGAAAACACGCAGTCCCAACCGAAGAGGATGACTTCGAAGACTTCGAACGGCCGTCGGACGTCAAACAGCTGCGGGGAAAGCACATCCTACTCTTTGTGAGCAACCAGACTAACGCCCGCATCCTTCGCACGCATCTTACTCGTGCTGGCGCCGAGGTACGCGCCACTCTCCCTCTCCCTGATCGAATAAATAAATCGCTGACCCTTCAAGGCGGAGCACAGGTGGCGAGTGCGAACAACCGGGATGAGTTCATTCAGTGCATCAAAGCGCGGAGGCGGGCCGGTGGACCTTCTGGCACGAAAGGTGTGTCCCCTAACCGCACCCCTGGGGCTTCCTTTCTTTTGTTAACGTAGTACATCCCGATGCCTTATATCCCAGGTCGCTTTGACTGCGTGGTGATGGACGTGCCGAGCCTGGAGCGCATGCAAATCTACCTCCTTTCCCGAGGGCGCATGCTGCCGCTGACCGTGCTCACAACGGGGGTCGAGCGAAAGAGCAAAAACATCTGCGACTTCAACGAGCAGTACCGCCCGCTGCACCTCATGCGCCTGCCGCTGCGTCAGGTGCCCCACCGTTTCTTTCCCTTTCTGCGCTGTGCCTTTCCGGTAACTGACGGTTGATGGCGATCGTTCCCCAGGCGAGAATGGTCGAAGAATTCCAGGACGTGTTGGGCAGCTTCGCGGAGGGCAGGTCTACCTCACCCTTTGTCCGGCGAGAGCGCCGCAGCTACGCCGCGGGCAGCATCCGCCGCAAGGGAGGCAGCCAGCTGCTGCCCCGCGGGCAGCAACCAACCACGCCCCAAGCATAAAATCCAATAGAATATTTATTTGTCTTTTCGAATATTCTATAATAGAATGTTACAGATGGCGCCGTCGCGGTATTTGGGACCAAACGGTTGGCTGCACGAGAGCAATTACGAAAAGGGAAAGCTGTGATAAACTAGAATGTTGGGAATTCGTCGACGCTACAAGGCACCTAGCACTGATTAGGCAAAGTTGTGATAGCGTGAACGGTGATTGGGCTGAACGTGCAAAAACCAGCCAATAGAAGCCTTTGTTCAGGAGTTCGACCGGAAGCATACGGACACCTGGGTTACCCGAACTCGGCTGTGATTCTCTCGTACTGTTGTCCGCACAACTCCCACAGCGCACACATGGCCACCGAGACCCACGAGCAGCCCTGCCCCAGGGGAAGAGATGGTCCCTTCATTCAGAAGGACAAGCAGCAGGCCAAGCCCGTCGTCAAGGCTTGGTACGCTCCACGAACAAGAGTGTGTGGCAAGAGATTTATTACGGACAAAACTCTAGACTCGTCCCCCCCCATCTACCTTCTCTTGACACTGACGAGCCAAACTTATCTGCAGGCTGCTGGAGACGCTGATCGAGTCAACGGGGTGCTCCATTGCGCGAGAAGAGCTCTACCAGCGCTATCTCGTCATGTGCGCTGCGGCACACATCGAGAGCACCTCGCCCTCTGGCTTTGGCCGAATCATCAAACAGGTCTTTCCCAAGGTTGCATTGTCTCCTCTTGCCATCGGTTTCAAGTTCAACCTGCGGAGAAGGGGTTGCTGATCGGCCATTTTTTATCACGTGCAGATAAAATCTAGACGACTGGGCGCTCGAGCCGTCAACAAGATGCATTACCACAACATGCGCTTCGTGTCCACCTCAAGGATCTTCACAGATAGCATTGACCCCAAGCGAGAGAGGACCGTGACAAAGATGGATAGCCCAGAATCTACCCCGGAGCTGTCGTCTTCGTCGCCAGGGGCGACCACTCCCTTGCAGCCCGACTGCACGACTCCCCCAACTTCGCCCCGCTTCACCTACGGACCGGTTGCCTCGCCTTCTTCCGCATCCTTTCCCGCGCAACTGAGCTGCCCAATTCCCGAGCTACCTTTGTGGTCCGAGTTAAGCCTATTCGACGTCCCCGCCGAAGACAACCAATCTGATTGCTATGCTACGACGACCACCACCACCATGACAACGCCTCCAGGACAGTGGCTTCCGCGAGACTATGACCCTCGCTCCTGGGGCGTGGTCCCCATCGCGTCGTTGCTGCACATCTCGGCGGCCGCCCGAGGCCCATGCCCCCCGCAACACCTCCTTTCCCTTTCCCAGGCCATGGGTACGTACCATCCGAGCGTTGTTTGGTTAAGGTTTTTTCCGTGCTTGGCACCAACACTCGTTCGTATATCAGATCAATTCATGTACAACCTCAACAGCGGCCCGCTTTTGACCCTCCCGCCGCAGCTCTACAAGGCGCTTCAGCTCAATCCTAATGGTAGGCCTCGCTTATCCCGCTCATCATTACTGGCGCGATTTCCAACTGTTGTGTCGTTCACTGGGCAGATGACTCGGTATACGAATGTCTGTTCGTGCTGGCCTGGTGGCAACGCTTCCTGAGTCATGACCTGGACCAAGGCAACCAACTGTGCCGAGATCAGCTTAATTACATGCTTCGCCATCCGAGTGCTCACAGTAGCAGCGTCTACTACCCCGCGCTTGAGCTGCTGCGATTGTGCGAAGACAAGGTAGCTGCTAGCCCCCCCCCTTCACTCCACTCGCTGCTGGGCAGTGAAAAGCTAATGCCATCTGCCGCTCCCGTCAGTTGGTGTGGGGTGTGAACCTAGCGGCCGAACAGCAACTCGAGTTCATGCTTGGCCAGAGCGCGCAGTGCGAAGAGCCACTCATCTGGGCTACGTTCAGGCAGACTCTGGCTCGATTGGTGCTCTATTCACACCGAGCTCTGCAAAGCGTTACGCTGCAAGACAGAGTCGCCTATGCGACCGCAGCAACGAACCTGGTACGCTAGCGTCCTCGCGCCTGAAAGTGGTCTATGCGAGGCTAAAACTCATCGCCCTTGGCTGTAAACACAGTTGTGGAACACGACATCGGTGAGCATCATGGCGCTGTGCCTGCAGGAGCTGGATAGCCGACAGATGCTGGGCGTGGCTCTCGACGTTTTACTCCGCGATGGGTGCAGGGGAGATGCCTCAGCACTCGTGGCCCACATGCTTTGCGTACGTAAATCTTCGCGTACAAGCCTGATCTGCTTGCTGATCAAACTCCCCTATTGATCGTAAACAGACGGTGCAGCACTGCCCCGGAGTCCACTCTCGTCTGCGTAGTGTTTGTCACGCTATGTAGTTGATCTCTCCTGTAAAACCAGATAAAGAACTCTCCGCCCCTATTATGTAGATCGCGCGGTGTTGTCAAAATTGTCTCAAATTCAGGCTGCCTTGCTCCTGTGGAGCAGGCCACTCCTCAAAACTCACATGAATTTGTGGGCTACGACCAATGGTGGGCGGTGCAAGGCACAACACGCAACAAAGGACAGGGCATACATTCCGGTTGCTCACGCCTTCATTTTGCTCGTGCTGCAATGCACAACGAGCGAATAAGGAGATAACGGAAGCTCCGCAAGCTCATTGGGTCACGGCATCACGCGCGTAGCGTGTGCACTCAGAAGGACAAACATTCCAGTTGGCCTCGCACTCACCCAAACTACACCACACAGCAAGAACAAAGCATCCAACATGAACTGGGTTGGAGCCTTGACGTTGGTCGGTCAGACAGACTGCTCCTTTGAGCTCCTCAAGGAAAAGGCGCAGGCCAAGCTACTGGTCAAGGCCTGGTGAGATTTTTTCCTTCGGCCGCGCTCTTTCCCGCTAGCTGAAGCAAAAGATCCACCCTTGACCTCCGGTGGTGGTTTGAATCAGGTTGCGAGAGACATTGGTGGAAGCCGAGGGGTTCTCTGTGGCTAGAGAAGACCTCTACCAGCGATACCTTGCCATGTGTGATGATGCGCACTTCGAGAGCACCTCGCGCTCAGGCTTTGGGCGGATCGTCAACCAGGCCTTCCCAAATGTACATTTGGGAACCTCCTAGCGGCAGCTTAAAAAAACTAATTTAGCTCTTATCTTGCGATTGGCCAGATCAAATCAAGGCGCTTAGGGGCCCGCAGCCTAAACAAGATGCACTACCACAACATACGCTTCGTATCGGCCTCCACTACCGAAGACATTCCAGCCAGTTCAACCGCTTCTCCGGAGGCGTCTTCAGCATCTTCTTGTGGTACTCCAGTAAGCTTGCCACAGGCTCCCTTGGCTTCCCCAGGGGAGCCAAGTGATTGGCCAGATCTCTCGTACGGATTGTCTGCAGCTTCTTCGCAATCCTCAAGTTCCAGCTCGCGGCCTGAGCTCTCTCTATGGGAGTTCCTCAACTCGCCCACAGCGACCGACGAGGAGTCACAGTTCCTAGCCGAAATTCTCTCAGGAGGTTCCTCGACTCAGCCTGAGTCGACATCGCTGGCTGAGGGAACGGGGGACGACACGCATCCTTGGGCTGCCGTGCCCATTAAGGCCGGTTTGTCCGCAGGGCGCCACACTCACAACCACGGCAGTTGGTGCAGCGGTGCCCCGGGTTCACGCTCGGTTGGCCTGCTCTAATCTTCAGTGAACTTTCGACCGTCACAGCACAACCAGGCAGCGAGGGTGCATCGACCAGTGGTGAGCAGTGCAAGGCACAACTCGCAACTAAGGACAGTGCATACATTCCGGCGGTTGCTCACGCCTTCATTTTACTCGTGCTGCAATGCACAACCAGCGAATAAGGAGATAAAGGACGTCGTTTATTACAAGACATTAAATCGGCACAATCCCTGATTTTTTCTTCTGTGGGATAAGCGAGAACCCATACGGAAACTGATTTAGAGTATGGCGGCGGGAACAGCTCAATCTACTCACTCCACTCTGGCGGCGAGGGCAAGGTGGCTGAAGAGGGGAAAAGATGGTATTGCGGGGCCTGTCTTCGGTAGGGATGGTGATCAGGAGACATTTGAGGCCACGGGGGAAGGGGCTGATAGTGAGGTGGGTGGCCGTAGGCCTGCTGATGAGGCGACATGAGAGGGACACCAAAGATCGGTAGCGCCACCGGGGCGGCCATGTAGAGGCTACCGGGCAAGTGCGGGGAGACAGGGAGGCCAGATGGAACCGACGAGGGAGTGGTGGTAGTATGCAGTGGCATGTGAGATGACGGAAGTGGAGACGAAGGTGTGGAGCGGTGACTATCGTCGTCGCAGTCGTGCCGCTCTAGCTTGGGTTCCAGAAAGCTTGCCGCGTTAGGCGGCATCAGGAGCTCGTTATGTGGCAGGGATATCGCGTCAGAACCGGCGAGGAGGTAGTTGGGCGCAGGCCCTGCCGGTGCGCCACCCTTAGCCAAGTGGTCCAGTCGCCTACGCATCCCTTCGAACGGATTGACTCTCTGTATTCAATCACAGACCGACGGTCACGACAGGCACGGGCTACTTATGGCTTTGGGGCTGTACCTCTAACAGGGCAGTGAGGATACTCTGGCAGGGGTACAGTTCGCGTAGTACATTGACAACCAGCTCGAGTATGCCCTGGCATTCAAGCTCGTGAAGACCCACCACCAGCAGCGGCGTACTCGCTTGCATCAACTGCACGCAGGCCCAAAGGTAGTAGCCGCCCCATGAGAAGAGTGCCCGCTTCCGATAAAGAGGTGAGTGGAGTGGAGGTACGGGTCGAGATACCTCCTGGATCAACAGCTCGGCAGACTGGGCACGCTCAAAGGGGGCGGGAAGGGAGAGGATCTGCGTGGCGTGGAAAAGGACTTTGCATACGGTATGCTTGAGGTTGTGCACCGGATCGGACGGTGCGTGGCTTTCTGGCCTCCATCGCGCAATCTCCGCTTGGAGGTTGGTCGCGCTGAGCAGGCGCGGCCCAGCCTGCCAAGCGGGTCAATACGGGTAGAGCTAAGCGTGACGAGGCGAAGCAGAGCTACAACGCACAAGTTCGCAGGATCTGAGCAGCTCGGTGACGGGCTCGGCCAGCTTGGAGTCAAAGTTGCCCGGGGCGAGAATCACCATGCGCAGGAGGTCGGCCGCTCGGCTTCTGCCCTCACCATCATCGACATACAGCAGTCGGGTCCACCAAGCCACCACGAACATGGCGTGGTGCATTCCCACGTCTATACATGTTTGCGGGTCCAGCGCGCATGCGAGTCAGTCGACGAAAGAACGCCGCAGAGTTGGCGCCACGGCCAAGCAGGGTACAAGGACGCACACCTCCGCTGTTGTGGAGGAAGTGAGTGACGACCTCCTCCACGAGGGCCACGAGACCTCGACCGTCTCCGTGGTTAATGAACTCGCGAACGAAGTCGGCCAGGTGCTGCAGACACCGATGTTGGTTTTTGTAAGGCTCCTCGAGCAGGGCCGCCGAGGCCAGGAAGGGGACTGAGACCCACGGGTGCGGCTTGCCACAGGCCGCGGCTGGGGGTTTGGCCTCGCGACCGACCACGGAGAATGGGGCGGCGACAGGCGTTTGCTGGAGCACTGGGGGGAAGCCGTGGGCGAAGTGCAGTGGCTCGATCTCGAGGGACGACGACGCTAGTGCCGACATGGACCCCCAATGGTGGTTGAGGCACTCAGGCTCGAGCTCGCTCTGCTGCAGGGCCGCGGTGGCGGAAAATTTGCTGCCCGTAGCGCTCGGGCTTGTTCCATCCGCCGTTGGCAAGGCGGCGGGCGGCGCCTGAAACGTCTCAGGAGACGAGGTGGCGCTGTTCGACTGCGGCGAGGATGGCGAGGCCGGTCCGCTGGTGCTCGTCCGCTGTGCTATGGCACGCATCATCTCTGCACTGCGTAGCCCCAGGTGCAGGTAGTGCATCTTGTTGCTGTTGCGGGGGCCAAGGCGTCGCTGTTGCAACTGCAACCGCCAGTCAGCCAAATGGATTTTATGCGGACATTACCTAATAAGGTGTTTTCTGACATTCTGTCAGAAGAAAATTTTTAAATGCGGCGAGATTGTTTGGGGCACGTACGTTAGGGAAGACCGCCTTGAGGATGCGGCCGAAGGCGGACTGGCTGGTGCTCTCGATGTTGTTGTCGAGGCAAAAAAGCAGGTACTGGTGGTACACAAACGCGCGAGGGATGGAATTGTCGAGCTCACTCGTGAAGTTGTGTATGAGCCTGCGAGCACGAAATAAGGTTGAGCCGCAAGATTTGAAACTTCTCTTGCAAGAAGTTGGAGGAGATCGAGATGGATGTGGCGATAGTAAAGTTATTCATTGGGTCACGAAGCGGAGCACTCTTGTTTTTGATTGAGCAGCTGCCCCTCGTGATGTTCCGTGTGTTGCCAAATCTTGTGTGGCAGTGATGATTATGGGATGGTTACGCGGACGTACCACTTTCTGATCTCCTGCTTTGCCTGGTCTTTGCCCAACGCATAAAAGCCGCTCTCTCTCAGCATCGCGATGCCACCTCTCCTTTGCACTAAATCAACTGCTCCAAGCCGGAGGTCGGAGCACCAGAGATGAACGAACAGAGGTGGTGGCTTGGTCTTCTTCACTCCTCGCCGGCTGGTATGCACGAAACGTGCGAAGAGCAGAACAGGGCCGCTAAAAACTCCCCCTCACGTCGCTTTCTTCAGACCGCCGGCGGAGACGTGCCAAGCGGGCCAGGCCTGTTGTAAGGCTCCCCGCCACGGGTCACGGTACGCCCAGAAACCGATCAAATGAAGTTATCTATTTCTGGACAAGCGCTGATAGGAGGCAAACGAGTAAATGAACCAATCGGCATCGAGAGCTAAATCAGGAAAGTTTACAGGGACTACAGCGAGCGGGCAACGAGCGAGTCACACATGGGGCAGCAGGTGACCATGGCTGGGCTCGTTTGCAGCCACGGGAAGGACAACGGGGAGAGCTGCTGGGCCTGAGGCGAGGTGAGTGTTGTCGAGTGAGACCCTCAGTCGTCACAGCGCACGGCGACGTACCTTGCCGCCGCAAGTGGGACAATTCCACGCTCCGGCCCTATCCAGCAACAGCATGGTTCGCATACCCCGGACTGAAGAAGCGTGGTGGTGAGATGCTATCCTATCTACCTCCTCCTTGGCTATGAGTAATAAGCAGCGTCCTACCTAGTGTGTGGCCCTGTGCGCAGGTCTCGCCGGTGGTGGAGCGCAAGGGCACCACAGTAGCGCAGACCGGACACCGCTCGCGCGCCGATAGGACGGGAATCTCTGCCGAGGTGAGTGTGGCGGGACAAATGGGCGTGAGCGCACGTGTGTTCAGCGGAGGCAGAGAGAGAGAGAGAGACAACGCACCTGGCAGCTGGCCGGCAGTCTCGATCAACACCGAGAGCAGCTTGATTCGCTCGTCCTCGTCCTCGGACTCGACCACGAGGTCCTGCTCCCTCTGCCTGTCCTCCTCCATCTCCCGATATCGGGCTTCGGCGCTGCGCTGTTTCGCGAGGGCGAGCGCGACCGTATCATCTGCTGTGCTGCTGGGCGCCGCTTTAACCACGACCTTGCTCGTGCGGCCCCTTTTCGCCGCCCGAGGGTTGTCGTCTCCGCCGGTCCCCGTGCTCTCTGCTGGCAAGGAAGGCCGCGTCTGCGCGCCGCTCGCCGGCGGTGGCGGGAGCGTCGGGAGCGTGGAGTGAACGGCGGAGAGGTAGCGGTAGAGAGCGAGGGCGAGGGCGTGGAACGGAGGCGGGACCTCAGCAAAGTGCGCCACTATCCAGTCGCACATGAGCAATATCGACGTTCGCTCGCGAGGAGAGATCCGTAACGCAGCGTTATCTCCTGTTTCACAACGCAGACGACGCGCACCGTTGGAGGGTCAGTCCTTAACATCCGTCGGAGCAGGCATGGGAAAGGCACGCCCACCGTTCCGGGCGTGGTGGACGTAGAATTCGTTGAGGATGCTCCAGACCCACAGCTGGCGGATCTCGTGCGCGTTCCGCGTCTTGGCAGTCTCCAGCATCGCCTCCAGCCCGCTGTCGGGCGGGAAGTCCTGCTTCCGCAACGCGGAGGCGACCGTGTTGGCTTCATTAGGTGCCGAAATGGCCGACAACTCACGGAGAGCAAGTAGGAAGAGGTACCTTCTTCACGTTCATGTGCAGCACGTTGGCAATCTTGAGGGCCTTGAGCTTGCCGAGCTTGGCGGCTAGCGCGTCCACTCCGGAGAGGTCGCCCTCGCTATCACGCACCCAATAGAAGAGGGGAGTCCATCGATCAGCAGGCGTGAGCCCGAGTCTCCGTTTGCAGATACGAGGGGCGGTCCAGGGCCAAACCTGGTCGATTTGTAGAAGGCCGCCTCCAACTGCGCGGTGAGGTGGAGGTAGATCCGGTGATCGTCGTCCCTCTCGTTCAGTATCTTAAGCACATCCCACAGCGAGCACGGCGGTTCTTCTCCTGCAAAAAACACGACACACCAAACAAAGGACAAGGACTCGGGATCAGGCTTCGCGTTCATTCAAGCAGCGATCCGGGGTGGCGCAGGTCGTCATACTGAGTATGTTTTCCACAGCGTGTTGGAGGGTCGCTTCCTTGTCATCTATGCAATAGAAGATCAGCTTGCCGCCCGGCGTACGCTTGGAGAACATTTTGTCTGGATTGGCGGCGGTCCTGGAGGGTCGCGTAGGTGGGAGAGGAGGGGTGAGCGATTGCTGTCGTGGTCGCCGTAGGCCGAACGCAGTGCAGTAATACGAACTGGATGACGCAGGCGACGAAGAGAGAGGACGGCGACAAGCCCAGACCAAAGGCGCCACTGTCGCCAGCCACTGAATAGTGCGAGGCAAGATTGAACCAAAGGTCGAGCTCGGATCAGTGGTTGTGTCTGAACAACAGCAAGCCACGGGGTTGGGTCCAACCGTTGGCGATAAACTGGAGCTTGACGAGCGGATGCTCGGGGAGGTAGTTGAGGGACGGAGGCGGCACGATCTCTCGGTCCCTGCGCGGATAGTTGCCCCCAGCGCCCATATGCAGCATGGGGGCGGCCTGCGGCCGATCCAACATATCGCCCGCGTCCTGGTTGGCCAAACAAGAGGAACAGCATGAATGAAGCAGAGAGGTTTTTCATCAGCGATATCAATAAGCCCAGCTGGTAAGACCCACGGGGAGAGGAGGCAGCATGCCGCGAGCGGGCAGATGACGCACGATCTCGATGGGCATGGGCGGCACGCCTTCTCGGAGAGGAATGATTTCCATCTCCTGCAGCTCCTCGCCGTAGAGAAGCGACGCCGTTGGTCTGTATATTAATTAAATCAATAAAGTGAAATAAAATAATGAAGAGCAAGATTCCGAAGATGAAGTTCCAAAGGAGGCTCTGCAACGCACTTGTTCTCGGCCTGTTCGTTCTTGATCTTGAGCTCCTCCTCGTCCTTGAACACCCGCCAGCTCTTGATGTAACCGTCAATGCTGCAGGTCATCAGCAAGTCATTATGCCACGCGATTCCTACGCGAGCGCATGAAGTCGTCAGTCAATCCCAGCGATGGCAGCTGTCGACACAAATCAAGCCCAAGCCCATACCAGTGATGTTCTTGGTATGCATGTCGAGGTGCTCGATCTTCTTAAGGGTCTGACCGGCCTCATCCAAGAAAACCACCCCTACACCGAAGCCTTTACCGTAGATGACGATGTTCTGTGTCTGGCAGTCGTCACATTATGTGCGTCAATCAAAACCTGAGTTCGTCATCACCACTGCAATGCAAGAGTCGGTACCTTGGTCTGTGCCCAGGTAATCGTGAACACTGCGTAGCTATCCGGTATGCATATCTCGTTGAGCAGTTTGACACCTTGTCTGGGCTGCCCTTCAGCGGAAACCTGGAGACGCGATGATCGTTACTAGGGTGGGCAGCACGTATCTAATTAACGATTTAAGCTGTTTTTCGCTCTCCTGAATGGCCGAGCTAGGAGACCAAAGTGACCGCACCTGTGCTTCCAGTTCCCACAGACGCACGGATCCATCGGTGCTGCCGGTGGCCAACCAGGGACTGCCGGCAGGTGGTCGTTTGTCTACAAGCAGGGACGGCGGTTGTTAGTGAACCCGCGCTCACGTGCTGCATGGAACGCAAGCTGAGAGCGCGGGCGGGGGGGGGACTCACATGGGTGCCAGGACACAGCGGTGGTCCAATCGGTGTGTGGCTCAAACGAGCCCACCATCTCGAAGCCGTAATCAACGCTGTTGGTGAGGTAAGCAACACGAATTAGGCGAGCGAGGTGAGGGAGCAAAGCACGTCACCTGTCCCTTTCGTCTGACAGCTCTGGGAGGCTATACTGCCAGGTCGTGACCCTTCGCTTGCCGCCTTGCGCCAGCAGGACTCGCGACTTGGCCTCCTGGTTGCTGTTGGGTGGGGCGTCGTCGGGCGATGGTCGAATCACGGGACTCCAGTCCAGGCCTTTGAAAGAGCAGAAGAGTAACACGGAGATGAGCACGGTCGTCTTTCTGGCAAGCGCGGAGAATGACAAGCGTATACGTACTGACTGTCGAGAGTAGCTCCAATCGCCGGATGGCCTCCTCGGTTGTGATCTTTTGAAAACATCGAAGCGGTGAGGTCTGTCAATTGGCACCACTCGCACAGAAGAACAGCGACACGAGGAGGACCGCCCGAACCGTCTCGGTGATATCAAACTCGTGGCTCGTGTGGTGCTGGTAGAGGAGATCGGAAATGCAGGCCACCTGCGCGCAAGGGAAAACGGGTCGGCGGAGCCCTTAAATCATAAAGCTGAAGTCGGTTGCGAACAAACCTCGACCCACTCGGACATCAGGCGGTTGTTTGGCGGTCGGAAGACGCAAAGCCGGTCGTCAATGGTGCTGGCGGCAAGCAGATGCCTGGCATAGACCCGCCAGTTTGTGCACGGGCAAGGGTGTAAGAACGAGGATCAAGGGCGCTTGCTTCACGTGCACGTGGATGTGAGTGTGCGACTAACCCTCCCTGAACGGCGCAGCCGGCCGGCGACCACTGTGCGGCACGGAACCCCGGCTTGCTGCTACGCTTCATCGTGCCGTCCTTTTCGGGCTTGTACGTGAAGGGAGGAACTGCATGGCACGACTTGGCCAAGTCAGTAATAGAGATGGCAGCTCAGGCGAAGCGGGAGTAGCGCACGTTGTCCAGTCTGCAGCCGTCCGATACGAAAGGCGTACGCCTCCTTGTGACAGCGTACATAAGACACCTGCTGGCGCTCTGGTGCATGTAAATCCTGCTCATTTGTTTTGATTATTATATTGTTCAAAAACAAATCAACAGACTCACGAGGCGGCACCAGAATGTAGATCACGCGCTCCGTGGCGGCGGCTATCATGTTAGCTTTCCTGGCCCAGCTGAGTCCATTTGGGTACAGCGGGCACGACCTAAAATCGCACACCTCCTCGTAGCTGTCCAGCATGCTGCGAGATCTGAAACCTTTTCTTTAGTTCTAGAAAAGAAAATGCGCTAGAAAAGTTCAGTTTTTAAGTTAAATCTCAATAATTATTGAATTATTTCGAGGTACCGGCTGGCGAGCAAACTTTGTGACAACCAACAGCTCCGCTTGGCAGATCAATCGGGCGACACTACAAAAGAGAAGACAAAGAGAGATCATGCAGGGGCCTGTTTCTATGACGTACTGCCCGGCTTCTTTGCATTTTGTGAGGAGCGGGTGGAATGAATATCTGTTTTACATAACGCTTTCAGGTCTGCGCAACGGCGCTTGGTCGAAGAAGAGGACAAGTACCGACGCTTGTTCGCGGAGGATCCGTCTAGCAGGGAGCTGCAGGATCCTCATGTATTGCTCGAAGATGTTTTTTCGCTTGGGCCTCACCAGTGGACCTTTCAAGATGAGGACGCCGATGAGGTACATTGTTATTACAATCAACCATACACACACCCCCGATAATCCAAATGTACATTATTAATCGAGGTGATGGCACAGAAAAAGGTGCCCAAGCTGCTCGAGCAAAACCGCCAACCGGTGGCGTTCGGGCGGGCCATCGTGGACAGCAAAGACCAATTCCTGGCCAACTGGGAGACCTTTACAAAGGGCATGTTCAAGGGTCTCAACTGGAACAACATCTTCATCGCTGGTGGCGCTGTTCTGGGTAAGTGCCTTCATTTGTTCCATCCCCTTTCTTTCGCTTTTGTCCTCCGCCTGGCGCAACTAACGACATCGTCGTCGCCCTACGCAGCCTGTCTTCAGCCCGACGGCATGACCAAGTACCCCACGTCGGACATCGACATCTTCGTGCACGGCATCGACGACGAAGAACAGGCCAACAGCCTGGTACTACTCACCAACCACCAACCACACGCACACAGTGGCAACCGGCTTTGCAAACACACGAGTGTGACGGTGTGTCTCTCCAAACGTTTGCTGCTGCTGCTGTCACAGTTGAGGCACATCCACTCGGTCATCAAGACCAACACCAAGGGGGAGGGCATTGTCATCCGGACCAGACGCACAGTCACCATCATCAACTCGTATCCCTATCGCCACACTCAAGTCATTCTGAGGTACCCCTTTCCTTTGTAGAGCTTTGTTGTCGACCCCTCTTTTTACTGTTGTCGCTTCGTCTTCGTTGATTGACACTCGTGTCACTCACCTCTGCGCGGGGCCGTGTGTGATGCCCAGGCTTTACAAGTCTCCAGCTCAAGTGCTGCTGGGCTTTGATGTGGATTGCTGTACATGTACGTCTCGTACAGCTCCCACATGCTCCCCCTTGCGATTACAAACCTGTGCGTGTGGCGTTGCCAATGGCACAGTCGGTTACGACGGCAACACGGTCTGGGCCATGGAACGCGGCAGGCGCGCGCTCACCAAGCGCTACAATCTGGTCAACCCTTCGCGCAGGAGCTTGACCTATGAGAGCAGGTGCGTCTGCCACGTCGACCGCATTGTTGTATTATTGCTGTGCATTTGACTGAAATGGCTCAACTGCGCACCTCCCCTCCTCTGGCGATGGGGATTAGGTTGTTCAAGTACAGCAAGCGAGGCTTTGCCGTGGCGGTGCCGGACCTCGACAAGTCCCGCATCAACCAGAAGCTGCTTGGGCCCACTGCCACCCCGTCGCAGTTCCAAGGCCTGGCCAAGCTGCTCGTCTACGACCACCGCCAGTCCAACCCCGTCCCCTTCTACGGGTAACGCCCCAAATCGCTAGAAGAGATCGCTGTTTCCCGCTTCGGAGATTTTCCTGGCCCCTCACCGCCCACTCGTTGTCTCCTTTGCCAGGCGAGGCAAGAAGGCGCGGGAGCAGGCGGACGAGGCCAAGTCCGATTACGACGGCGATCTGATCATCCCCTGGGGTCCGGGACTCACGGCGAACGCCATCCTCAACCAGTACGCAAAGCACCCGTTGTGTGTGCTTGAGACTCTTTGGGTCGCCGCTTTGGTTGACTCAGCGGTGCCACGCTCTTCTCGTTCGTTTGTCGCGTAGGCTGAACGCCACCGACAAGTCGCAGTTCTTTGCCAACAAGATGAAGGACCTGAGGACGGGCAACGCCGGCGGCTCCGCCCACAAGCATCTGTTCGTGCCCGGGCTCGATGACCTCATCGAAGGGTGCGTGCACGCCCTCGACATGCGACTTGCTCGCGTGTGGTGGGTGGCCTGCTGTACGGGTGACTGACTCTCCAGCTGTGGTGGCTTTTTTTCTTTCTTTCTTTTTTTTTCTTTTTTTTTTTGTACTGTCCATCGCACAGACAATTCTGGTGCAGCACGTGTGCGCAGAAGGTGGAGCTCCCAGAGCAGGAGCCCCTGGGCTTGTTCGTGCAGCGCAAGGTCGAGTGGGACCGGAACGCCCTCTCCTACCAGGACTTTGACAACGGCTTCAAGCGGGCCCTCTTCACAGGTACATCCTCACACGCACGCGCACTCACATACAGAGTCGACACAAGTTGGCCTTGATGCTCATCGCGGTGCCGTTTTGTGATTGGGCGACGATAGGCAGCTTTCAGGTGAAGCTCAACGACGATTGGGCGCTGGGCGCCTACCAGGATGCCGACGGCGCGCAGGCGACGCCCACGAGGACTGCAGCGGGACACACACAAGCGTCGTTCACCCCGCCCTCGTACTCGGCCGGCCAACTGTCGTCGCCGTCGCGCGTCACGCCCGTTCTCGCCAAGCCGGTGATCCAGCCCAAGGTCGCGAGTCCCAAGAAGAGCCCCGCCAAGGCCAGCCCGTCCCGCGCGCTCCCCTCCTTCGCATCGTCCTACAACCAGCCCGCCCCCTCTCCGGTACGTTACCACATCTCCGACTGTGGCTGGGCTCGACTAGAATTGGGGTTGTCGTGTGCGTTCGCCGCTGACTCTCTCTCTCTCGCGCGCGCGCGCTTTCTATGGTGTGCGGGACACAGGCAAAGCAGGAGCCCGAGGACGGCCAGTACGTGTGCGAGTATTGCAGCACGTCGTTCCTCTCCCAGAACCAGCTGTACCGGTGCGTGGCGTGCCCCTCCTCCCAACGACTTGGTCTTGTCCACTCACTCGTAGTGGGGGCAGCCACGTGAGGGTGACAGGCCACATACGCCAAGAACCGGGATCGCTCTCGATCGCGTCGTCGTCATCCGTGTCGCCCTTCGCGTCGACGATCTCGGCTTCGTCGTCGCCGTCGTTTACAACTCCCTCCTCACCTTCGTCCTACCTCGCTCCGGCCAGCTCCTACGCGCAACCGTTCCACGCCACGCCCGCGTCACCACCGCGCTCGCCGGCGCCGTCCACCATCCCCATCTCGCCCTCGCAGATCTACTCTATGCCGACGCCGCTCGAGTCCCGCACCACGTCGGCCGCCGACGACCTCTCCCAGTTCGGTCCGCAGCCGGGTGCCCACGACATCTTCTTCACCATGCCTTCGCCCACGCCCGCCGTCGCGAGCGACTCCGTTTCGGCCTTTGGCAGCTACTTTGGAACGGCTTCGCTCGCGCAGCCCGCCAGCGTTGTCGAAGCGCCCATGCCCTCACAGCCCTACGGAGCCGCGGCGTCGGCGGGGCTTCCCTGGGCGGGCAAGACCGTGCGCGACGAGATGACCAAGGCGCTCCTCCTCCTCGGCACCCTCAAGCGCCAGCACAGGATCGACGATGTATGCTTCCCCTCCCCATACAGCTCGCACCAAACGCGCACGTGTGCTGTTGCTCACACGCCGGCGGGTGATGGTGCCGGCCAACTGCAGGAGGAGAGGGCAGTCCTCAAGCGGCTGGCGATCGAAGGGAGTGATGTGCTCCTGGCCGCCGTGCAGGTCTACGAGATCGAGAACGACGAAGAAGACCTCGTCCACACCCTCCAGAGGCTTGCCCTCCACAACCGCCCGTAATCGCCCAGCGGCGTAGACAGCACCCCGCTTGTCGGCCCTACCCCCCCCCTCCCTTCCCACCGCTTAGGGCCAGAGCAGGGCAAAAAAAAAAAATAACCGTCGTTGTAAGCTTCTTTGGAATCACAAAGTGCGCTCGGTGGGTGTGCCACGTCGCCTTTGCCGGCTTAGGGTTGCCGACGTGGCGTCGGTGACCGGGCTGGCAGCAGACGGAACGGCCGCAGAAACCACAGAGGCCTGTAGAGAAAGGGGCATGCAGCGCAGCGATGGTGTGGTCGTGGTGCAGTGCGCAGGGGCTGGAATGGTGGCGCCCCACTGTTGGCTGCATCCTACTCATTTTGCAGGCATGGTGCTGGCCCACAACCTATGTGCCATTCCCAAGCTGCAGTGGGGTATGCCACGTTACCGTCCTTGCCAGTGGGTCTTGAGCTGACGAGTCTGGTGCTTTCAGTAAAGCCCTTCATAGCGTGTCCTCCCTCACAAGATACACTGAGCCTCCTTCCGGATGAGGTACGTGTGGTTGCTCCCGCTCGAGAAGTTGTGGCTGATCTGGTGTCGACGCGATGGGGCAGTTGTTGCTGATGTTGATGGAGTGGCTCGACATCCGCGAGCTACTGGCGCTGACCGTGGTGAGCTGGAGGTGGCACACTTTGCTGACCGACCCTCTTCCATGGAAGCGAGCCATCCTCAAGAGGTAGAGAGTGTCCCCCTATCTCGCGAAGCCGACCAACACCCATTCTTGTTTGCTTCCAGGAGGGGGCTTACTGAGCTCAGGAGAGAGGACGAGAGCTGCCTGAAGTCCTATCTGGGCTTGGAGCCATTCGAAGCAGTACCCTGGCGACTTCTCGCGGTGGAAGAGTACTCTCCCCCCGTCTCAGAACGAATAGGGAGCTCACGCAAACATCGTGCTTGCGGCTACAGGCATCTGACTCCCGCCTCGTGGGAGACGGTGCTGGAGGCATGCGCCCAGCTGTGCGCCACGTATGGCATCGGGACAGAGCAGGCCCTGGTGACCACCACGCAGGGACTCGTGGCCCAGCATCTCATGCCGCCTACCAACCATCCGCGAGCTTCGCCGCAGTCTGGGTTCGCTCATAGCCTCCTCTTGTGTGTATGCGTGTGTGTGGGCGCAAACGGCTTATTGCGTCGTGGCCTTCAGTGAGGTCGTGGGGCAGCTCATGCGGGGCACCGAAGCCTCGTCCGGCCTGTGCATCGTTGTGCTCCAACGACGGTACCCCCTCCCCACCTTGCACGCGCGTGAATGTCAGAGCTCTTCCGCCCTCACATCTCATCTCTGTCATCACCGTCGGCAGGGATCGAATTCCCACGGTGTACGAGCTGCCGAGCTGGTTTCGGCGGGTGAGGGTGCTCTACTTGCCCGACGCCGACCCGTCGTCCTTCTACAGCATCCGCCTCTCCTCCCCATGACATTTTGAAGGTTGGATCCAACACGAACGTGCTGGAAAGAAAACCGGAGCAGGGGCTCTTGCCATGTTTGAAGAAGACACGAGGACGTGTATGGAGGAGGAAAGAGAGGGGAGTTAGGGGGGGGGGGTCATTACTACTGGCCGTCTCTGTGCTTCTTGGCGGGTCGGGGTACGTTGCCGCCAGACTTGGCCTTGGCTTTGCCCTTCTTGGCCTGTCGTGCCGTCTGGGGAGGCTCCTTCCTCTTCTTGGTCTCGCTGGCCTTGCTCTCATCCTCCGCCTCTTCTTTCTCCTCTTCGGCTTCTTTGTCTTCCTCCTCCTCCTCTTCTTCCATCAGCTCGGGAGGCGGGGCCGCGTTGATGCCTCCCAAAAGCTCAGCTGGTTGTGTGGGGGGGTGGGGTGTTAGCAACAACTGAATCAGGGGAGAGCACGATGTCGCAAAATTGGGAGGGAGAGCTGAGCGCAATACCGATCGGTGGCGAGACGCAGTCGATCTTGAGGTAGGGCCGGTGCGGGTTGGTCATATCAACGGAGATCTGTACCGTGATCTTATCGAACATGCACAGACGCACGTCGCCCTTGGTCAAGGACTGCACGCACAAGAGAGGAGAGAGTAAGTAAGTGGGGCAAGGCAGCACGAACTCGTACGAGTGGCGGCGAGTTTGAACCTGCTCGTCTTCATTGTAGACAAACGGAGTGTTGCCGCGCTTGTCGGCGACGTAGACGATGCCTTCGATGCCATAGCGCGGCACGATGCAGATGAAGGCGTTGGCCTTGACACGGGTGATGTAAGCGTGCTCGCGAACCACCTTGCCCTATTCGCATCGATGAATATCCAGCGAACAAAACACGCTCTCGAGGAGAGTTGGAGGGAGGAGGGGGGTCACAAGCATGCGCATGATACCTTGAAGAAGATGACTGTGTAGAGCTCCGTCGAGGCCCTGGAGGCCTGCTGCGCCATGCGGTGCCTGTGGTTGATGGTGTGACAGAGCTTGCGCACGTACTCCTTATCGTAGTTGAGAGGAAGCGGCTCAACGCCGATGCAGGCGGACAGCTCGCGATGCACGATCACGTCTGACAGGCGCCGTGTTCGCGCACGCGCAGGTAGGTGTGAGCGAGGGCTACGCCACCGCCAAACCCGGGGCGGGTGGATCGCGTACCAGCGTATCGACGAATGGGCGAGGTAAAGTGAGTGTAGATGGGCGCGGCGAGACCGTAGTGGTGGAACTCGTTGTAGGGATGCGAGCCGGAGGAGAAGTAGACAGCCTATATGCCAACACGAACGCGCGCAGAGTGTGTGAGCGCTTCTCCGACACCGAGGCCTCGTCGGGGCAAAGCCAGAGTCCAATGGGGTACCTGCGACATGCATCTCGTAGTGAGGATTCGCACGAGCTTGTCCATGTACGAGTCCTTGCTGTTGGACTGCACAACGAAAGAAGAGAAGGTCGAGTTAGCCGCCAATCCATAGGCCCGTTCGAATGATATTCGGCGTACCACGGCGACGTCCAGAGAGTCGGCCAGGGCCTTCGACGAGGACGTGTCCCTGGAAGAGGGGCCCGAAAGGTCACTACAGGCTTCGAGAAGTCGATTAAGAGGAAGCGCGTACAGTTCGATGCCAAGCAAACGAGCAGACTTCTTCAGGGCGATGAAGTTCTTCTCCGGCGGAGTGGGATGACGACTGACGGTCGGGGTGAGATGGGGAGGGAGGGAGGTGATGAGGTAAGATGATAGAGATGCTCTGAGCCCACCGAGCCCTCTTCGAGAGGCGGCTGGGGGAGGGGGTTGCGCACCGCAGCATGGCAAAGTTGGGGTAGGCCGAGTAGATTTTGGCAGCCACGGAGCAATTGGCGAGCAACATGAACTC
>JANDJZ010000739.1:0-27932 GCA_027943245.1 Acanthamoeba sp. SK_2022b | reverse complement strand
TGTTGTGGTGTTATGAGTAGTGGTGTTGTTGTGGTGATGGTGTGGGTGTGGTGGTGTTTTGTGTTGTGAGTTACCTAATAAGGTACTCAAATCAACAGTCACTCTGGAACACCAAATGAGGTAGGACTTAATGAGCTCATAGCACATTAAGGCATGCCTTAAGTTTAGGAGTTATGTTGTAGTACAACTGTCTACAACAATATATTCAGCAGTAATAAAACCAGAGAGAACCCTGTTCTCTCTCACTTCCCACTTTACTATTCACCACACAGCATAAATCAAAACATTTTGGTGGTGATGTTGTGGTGTTGTGGTGTTGTGGTAGTGTGGAAGTGTGGTATTGTGGTGTAGTTGCAGTTGCAGTTGCAGTTGCAGTGATGTTTTGGTGAAGTGTGGGTGGTGGTGTTGTGGTGATGTGGTGGTGCTGTGGTGGTGTTGTGATGGTGTTGTGGTGTTGTGGTGGTGTTGTAGTTACGTTGTGGTGGTGGTGTTGTTGTGGTGTTGTGGTGTTGTGATGATGTTGTGGTTCTGTTGTGGTGATGTGGTGGTGTTGTGGTGTTGTGGTGTTATGGTGTGTTTTGGTGGTGTTGTGGTGATGTGGTGGTGTTGTATGTTGTGGCGTTGTGGTGTGATGGTGTTGTAGGTGATGTGGTGGTGTTATATATCATGGTGTGGGTGTGTTGTGGTCTTGTGGTACTGGTGTGGTGTTGTGGTTCTGTGTTGTGGTGGTGTTGCTGTGGTGCTGGTGTGGTGTTGTAGTGATGTGGTGCTGGTTCTGTTGTGGTGTGTGGTGCTGGTGTGGATGTGGTGTTTTGGTTGTGCTGTTGTGCAGATGGTGTGGTGTTGGTATTGTGGTGTGGAGGTGATGTTGTGGTGGTGTAGTGATGTTTTGGTGGTGTTGTGGTGGTGTGGTGATGCTGTGCTGATGTGTTGGTGGTGCGGTGGTGGAGCCTGGCCATGGAGAGAATACTCTTCAATGAAGCACATTTGGCAGCTTGAGCAGGACTGCCTTTCCATCAATGTAATGTACAGTGTGGATGACGAGTGGCATATAGGAGGTGTAGTGTGGTGATGTTTTGGTGATGGTGTGGTGATGTTGTTGTGGTGGTGTTGTGGTATTTTGGTGACATTGTGGTGGTGTTGTGGTATTGTAGTGAGGTTGTCATGATGTTTTAGTCATGTTGTGGTGGTGCTTTGGTGATGGTGTGGTGTTTTGGTGTAGTGTGGTGATGGTGTTGTGGTGTTGTGGTGGTGGACACTCTCCTGGTTCAGTTGAGCAGATCCTGTGCTACCATGTTGTGTTTGCTCCAACTGGGCCAAAAGTGCCCAGACACTCTCCTGTCAGTTGTGCTGTCATTATCCTCACAACACACAACACCACTAGGCACTTTTGGCCAAGTTGGAGCAAACACAACATTGTGGTGGTGATGTGTTGTGGTGATGTTGTTGTGGTGGTGTGGTGGCATTGTGGTGGTGGTGTTGTGGTGGTGTGGTGGCATTGGGTGGTGGTGTTGTGTTGCTGTGGTGTTGTTGTGTTGTTGTGATGTTGTGGGGGTGTTGGTGTGGTGGTAGTGGTGATGTTGTGGAGATGTGTGGTTGTGATGGTGTTGTGGACATGTGACACCACAACAACATCACCATACCACAACAACACCACCACCACACCACAACAACACCACACCACCACCACAATGCCACCACCACAACAACACCACAACAACACCACAACAACACCACCACACTACGACGCCACCACAACCCCACAACACCACCACACTTCAACAACCCTACATCAAGAACACCACAACATCTCAACAACATCACAACGCCACCGCACCACCACAACACCAACACCAACACTAACACAACAACAACAACACCACCACAATCACAACACCACTCCACCAAAATGATACCACATCTCACATTACCACAACATTATCACCAACACCACCACACCACCACCCTCACCACCACCTGACCACCACCTGACCACCACCACTTGACCACCACCACTTGACCACCACCAACAACCAACAACCAACAACTACAACAACAACACCAGCACCACAACACCACAACACCCCACCAAAGTAGTGTGGTGTTGTTGTGACGTTGTGTGGTGGTGAGGTGATGGTAGTTGTGGTGATGTTGTGGTGTTTTGGTGGTGTTGTGGTGATGATGTGCTGTTGTTGTGGTGATGTTGTTGTGTGTGTTGTTTTTGTGGTGATTTTGTGGTGTTGTGGTAATGGTGTGTTGTTGTGGTGTTGCGATGTTGTGATGGTGTTGTGAGGTTGTGGTGATGTTGTGGAGATGTTGTTATTGTGATATTGTTGTGATGATGTAATGGTGATGTTGTGGTGTTGTTGGTGTGGTGTTGTGGTGATGTGGTGTTGTGGTGATGTTGTGGTGCTGTTGTGGTGTGGTTGTTGTGATGGTGTTGTGGTGGAATTGTTGAGTTATTGTGGTGATGGTGTGATGGTGGTGTGGGAAGGGTAGTGGTCTTGTGGTGTGGTGTGGTGTGGTGTTGGTGTTGTGGTGTTATGGTGACGATGATGTGGTGTGGCGTTGTGGTGGTGTGTGTTGTGAGTTACCTTATTAGGTAGTCTAATCAACAGTCACTCTGGAACACCAAATGAGGTAGGACTTAATGAGCTCCTAGCACATTAAGGCATGCCTTAAGTTTAGGAGTTATGTTGTAGTACAACTGTCTACAACAATATATTCACAGCCATAAAACCAGAAAGAACCTGTTCTTTCTCACTTCATACTCTACTATTCACACACACAGCACACATCACAACAGGTTATGGGCCCATGGTCATGGCCAGAGGGAATGAGGTGCGAATCAACCACTCTGGAGGCAGTGTGTTTGACCACAATGGTTGTAAGGTGCTCCAGGCCAACTGTGGGGTAATGCTAGCACTACTGATCAAGCTGATCCAGCCTACACAGCCCCAAGTGAATGCGGTTTGAGAAAACTACTCACTCAACCAGCTTCACTGCCACTATGGACACATAGGTAAGACACGTCGATGTGCCTTGGTCAAGTCACTTGGGCTGGTGCATGCTGGAGGAGTGCTCTCACCATGCAATGTGTGCACTTGAGTGAAAGTGATGTGGCCAGACATCCACAATGGACTGGCCAAGAGCGACCAGACCCCTTGAGTGGATGTGTGTGGACCAGTGGCCACACCATCAGGTAAGCTGTACTACATGTCATTTATTGACAACTACAGCCAGCATGCCACAATCTACCTCATCCATAACAGGAGTGAGGTAAGTGAGTTGATCAGGCATTTTCTTGAGTCAGCAGGCATCAATCAACAATGCAGAGTGATCAAGGAGGCAAGTACACAAGTACCGCAGTCCAGCACTACCTAGTCAAGAAGAGGATCACTCATTGCACACACACCCAAGCACAATGGAGTAGCAGAACGCTTCAACCACACACTCATGAGATGGTTAGGTGCATGCTTCAAGATGTGGATATGTTGCTGAAGTACTGGGGAGAAGCTGCACTCATGGCCTGTGGTGGTGGTGGTGGTCAGGTGGTCAGGTGGTGGAGTGGTGGTTGTGGTGTGGTGCTGTGTTGTTGTTGTTGTTGTTGTTGTGGTGGTGGTGGTGGTGGTGGTGGTGGTGTTGTTGTGGTGGTCAGGTGGTGGTGTTGTTGTGGTAGTGTTGTTGTGGTGTTGTTGTTGCTGTGGTGGAGTTGTTGTTGTGGTGATGTGGTAATGTTGTGGTGGTGTTGTGGGGTTGTGGTGTTTTTATGGAGTTTTGGGGGCCTCTTTTACAACAACAAGCACGAACAAGGTGTCGACCCAACAGAAGCGTGCTTCCTGAGTCTATGAGTCTATGGTGAAATTGAGTTTTTTTTTTTTTTTGATCGAAGGTTACCACACGTTTCCTTTCGCGTTATTCGTTAGACGTAGAGAGACGTTCCTCTCGCGTTGCCACCCTTGCTGCGTCATTTACGAGGTGCGGGTTAGCCAGGACGATGCCGCGCCGTAATGGAAACGGTGTGTTCAGCTTGGCCATCGGCGTTGTGTCCTTGGCGTTGATGCGCGGGCTTGACGTCTTGACGTTGAGCCGTAGGCTGCGCCTTACAGGCGTGTACACGAGAGCACTGCCCTTCAGCTCTTGTTCTACCCTCGCTTCGGTAGTCGCACTGCGGCAGAAGGGCGTCAAGGGGTTTGCGCCTGGCGTGTTGATGGGAGTCTCGGCCCTCAACGCCTCTTGCAGAGTGGTAGCGATGGGAGATAGCCCTACATCTAGCAGGCCCACCGCATTGCGCATGGAGCTCGTACGCCTACGCAAACAGTAGTCGTTTGTACGCATCAACAACAAAAGAACACACCAGCGTAGTACCAGGTGCCTGCAGGCAGAGCGAAGCTTACGTACCTGACGGGGGCGTATGTGTCAAAGCGGCCGAATCCCGGAGTAGTCGGTAGGATACCCGATGCCCGCGTTGCCGACGCTCTAGCACTGGTAGTACGCAACGCGGCGATCAGAAGGAGCGCACAGCAGCAGCAGCAGCAGCGGGACCCGCAATCGGGCGAGAGGAGGCGAGAGGAGGCGCCTTACCTGGGAAGATCCCTGGGCGTGACAAAGGAGGGGGTAAGGGCCCTCCGAAATCCTTGTCCCATTTGCGGTAGCGCCTCGTCCGCACAGTATGGCATAGGCGGGCCGCCTTGGAGGAGATCAGGCTCGCTCTCTTTGTTGGGTCGAGGGACATCATCAAAGGACGACAGGCATAGTGTCCCAAAGTTGCTGGCCAGGAGATCGCTCTCATCATCACGGACGGTCTCGCGGTCTGCGCACGCCTGAGGCTGGCGAGGAACCCTCTGGGGGTTGGCCAGGCGCGGAGAAATCCGCTCGTTCGGCCCCAGTGGAGCCACCCCGCAGCGAGCTAAGGTGGAGCGGGTGTCGGGATGAGTCACAAGGACCCACAGGAGAGAGCAGAGCAGCAGCAGAGCTTGCTTGCTTACCAGCAGATAACGGCGTGGCCGCAGCAGCAGGAGCAGCAGGAGCAGCAGGAGTACTCAGGTCGCCGTCGTCCTCCCACTCCAAGAGGCGAGCGGACGAGGGCGAGGTGTGGCAGGTGTGCTGCTCGCATGGCCCGGGCGGCTCAGGTTGGGCACTGGCTTGGCCGAGTGCCAGGCGCGTGGTGAGGGTCAGCTTCGGAGCGCTGGGCGAGTGGAGGAACAGCAGCTGCTGTCTGCGCGGGCCAGACGACGAAGAAGCGAGCTGGCGGAAGGAGGACTCGGACAGCTCCGGAAGCGACGGGGAAAGCGGAACGAGGCTCGAGGCTGCAGGGGGGGTGGAGGTGGAGGTGGAGGTGGAGGTGGTGGTGGTGGCGAAAGCAGGGGCGTCGTCGCCGCAAGCTCCTCCTGGGCGCCCAGCATGCGTGGTGGCAGAGGGCGATTCGGAAGCTTCAAACGCGGGCAGCGGGAGACCTCGGTCGGCCGCAGGGGAACTGTCTGCCAAGATGGCCGCGTGGGGCGACGACGAGCCGCCCACGCCCAAGGGGCTCGAGGGTGGCACCCTCCCGGGGCGCTGGAGGGACTCTCGAGAGCACGGCAACGCCCGAGACTTGTTGGGGAGGCGTGCGGAGAGCGGCGAGGCCTTGATCGCTTCGACCACCTGCCGAAGCCGATGGTAAGGTGAGGAGGCGCTGGCCGCGGCAGGCTGCCCCTGGGGGGTGGCACTGGGGCTGGGGCTGGCTGGGGCCGGAGGGTGGGGCTGTCCGGGCGCCGTGTTCTGCTGCTGCTGCTGCTGCTGCTGCTGCTGCTGCTGCTGCGCCTTGTGCAAGCACTCCAAGAGGAAATCCTCGCTCTCGGGGGCCAATTCGTTGAAGAAGAAGGGCGACTGCGGGGCGGGGCAAGAAGAAGAAGAAGAAGACGTGGGGGGCTGCGTGGGGGTGCGGGGCATCTGCCGGTGGGCGATTTCCTCTTGCGGCGCGGCCACCGCGTGCGAGTGGTCATTCACGCGGAGCAAGAAGCCGGCGAGGGCGTTGCCCAAGTGGAACGAATCCTCCACCTGGAGGCGCCGGCCGAGAGCTCCAAGTCAGAAACAACAAACATGCAGCTCATCTCATGCCCACCACCACAGGGCAGGGTTCCCTACCTTGTTGGCGCAAGCCAGCGACGCGGTGTCCAGCAAACGAACCACTTCTGGAGCACGCGGGGGGCGCGGGGCACAGAGAAAAGAGACACATGAGACGCCCGACCACTGCCACCCTATGCCCATGCCGCAATGCGCGAGCGTTGGCCCAAGTACCGGCAAAGTTCTGGCACTCCTCCTCGAACCGAGCACGCGCCACCCAGTACTCGCTGGTCCCACAGAAACGGCGGAACCGCTCCTGCCCTTGCAGGGACTTGAAGATCGCCCTCGCCTCCTCGGGCTTGCCAGCCTGGGTCAACATGCGGCACCACGACATCACATTGAGGCTTCTCTCTCTCTCTCTCTCTCGCTCTCTCTCCCCCCCCAAAGATAACACTGTAAAAAAAAGGTGTGTATGTTTATATTTTTATGGATAAAACATGAAAGATAGACAGGAAAAGAATTGTGTGTGCAAGCAATACGGCCGGTACCTTGGAGTACCGCAGAGCTTTCTCAAGCTTTCGTTGAAAGAGCTTGTGCTCGATGTCCATCGACGTTGGCGCAACGCTCTGTCTGGCCCTGCCATTGCCCGTGCCTCTTGCGGGCAGACCTGAACCGCTTGATCCCAACTTCTTGGGGACGCTGCTGCATAAGGTCAGTGGCGGCCACCGAGCAGAGGGGGGGAAAAAGGGGAAAGGTGTCAATAATATATATCTATATATCTATATATAATGTGTACCTTGCCTTGTGCTCCTTTATGCTCCGCTGTCCTTTCCGATACTCCTTCAGCCTGTCTTCGCGAGTCCCCTTTGTAGAATGTACGACCCCGCGAATCGGCGGCGCGATCTGCACACGTTCGGGGGGGCAGGTAGGTCCGGCTTTTTTCGGCTTCGACGAAGCATCCTCCGTTGTTGAAGTTGTCCTGCCGTGCGCCTTCGAGGAGCTGTTGCGACTCAGCGGCTTTGCTTTGTCGATACTTGCGGCATCCGCTTGGATTACTGCTGCTCTCTTGGCGCCGCTCGCTTTTCGCTGTTGCCTCCACAGTTCGAGCTGCTCTCTCCTCGACAGCTTGTTGCTCGTCGACTTGATATTCTCCTTGCCTAAACCAACGACGGTGTCGGGCGTCTCGTCCGCTGCGTCCATCTTCCTCCGCCGCCGCCGCTTTCTTGCAAGACACAGCGTCTGTGGCCAACCACCACCACAACAACAACACGTTGGACGTGTTTGGCGCCGGTTTATGGCGGGAACAAGAGCGGCCGTTGCGGGGTGGAATTTGTGGTATGTACCAAAAATTCCTGCCATTCCATACAGGATCCACGTGGCGGTGATCATCGCCAACGACCACGGCTTCTTCTTCTTCTTCTGCTGCTGCTGCTGCTGCTGCGGTGGTGGTGGGTTCTGGCGGCGTGGGGACCGAGGTTGTCCCACCCCCGACGGACTGGGCGAGAAGGGCCAACAGGTAGCGGCGGCGGCGTGCGACGTCTGTGGGAGAGCGCAGAGAGAGCGCGGGAGGCATGGCGCTGCTGACGGTTCGCGGTGGTCGCTGCGGCGATCCACCGGCCCCGGCGGTGGCCTCGGTCTGCATGTTCTCCAGCAGCCATCTGTCCTCGCCGCGCGTCCATGGCGTCTGCCCTCCGTCCGCTGCTGCTGCTGCTGCTGCGGTCAGGGCCCCATGGCCCTCGAGGCAAAAATGAGAGGGGGCGGCATCGCCAGGTGAAGCAGTGGGTGGACAGCTGTGGCGAGGTGGCGAGACGTCGCCAGCGGCTTCCGGGTCGTCATCCAGCTCAGGGTCGGAGTCTGGCCACTCGTCTACGTCCGAGTCCGAGTCCGAGAGAGAGACGGCCTCGAACATCTGCGTGCACGTCCACGCGTACACACAATCAGGCGCGCCACGCACGCACGCCAGGTCGCGGTGGGACCACAGTCAGCCGAATAAGCTGGCCAAGAGCGTTTGCTGTGTGTGTGTGTGTGTGTGTGTGTGTGTGTGTGTGTGTGTGTGTGTGTGTGTGTGTGTACTTGGGAGGGAAGCGCAACGGCAAGCCCAGTGGCGAGGCTGGTCGCGGAGAGGGGGGGAGAGGGCGAGAGGGAGCGGGGGGCGCCCTCGGGATATTCGGAATCCCTGGCGGGCGCTGTCTGAGGACACCCCGCCAGGCTCACGGAAAGATGCCTCGGCAGGGGCGGATGCGCCATGGGCGAGGGACTGGGCGCGGCGCGGCGAGAAGGGCTCGGCGGAACGCCGTCGGCCTCACCCTCGCCGTCGGCGTCGGCGTCGTCCGAATCCGAGTCGGAGAGCTCTTCTTGGTCGAAGCGTGCGGCCATCGCCGTAGCACAAGGCCGCAGCCGCCGAGGGGACCGTTGCTGATCGCTCGCCCACCTGCGCTTTCCGAGAGGCGTCGTCGGCTGCGCGCTGCCATGCGCTGCTGGCTCTGGCGGACGTGGGGACGAAGCAGTCGTCGGAGAGGGCAGTGCAGCGCCACTCTCTTCTCTCGCTGTATCTTGCTCCTCCTCCTCCTCCCCCTCCTGGTTCGGGGTGGCGGAGAGGCAAAGGGGGGCGGGCGCAAGGCCCATCGGGCAGTAGACGAAGGCGGGACTTGCTCGTCCCCCCTTTCCCAATGCCGGACCACACACACACACACACACACACACACACACACACACACACACACACACACACACACACAGAGAGAGAGAGAGAGAGAGAAGGTCGAGTCAGAGCGGACGAGCACAAGAGGCAGTGACCCTGTGTTGGGGGGGAGGGGGTACGGGCAAGGGCGCAGGGCGCGGGAGCGGAGGGTCGGGCGAGTGCAGGGCGTGCCAGAGCTTCTGAAGGCGTGCGGGAGCGCGGTGGGGCAGAAAGTGGCGGGAGATGTGCTCCCACTTGTAGCCGTACATGGCGATGCCATCCCGCACCAACAGCCTCTCCTCTTCGCTGAGCTGTGCCACTCCCTCGACCCACCGCCAGCCCGCTCGCGCTGCCTGGGGGAGGGGGCGCGAGCGAGTGGGGCCGGTCAGCGAGCACCGGAGTGGGGGGGGGGTTCCGGCCCGGTGGCCTACCTTGACGGGGTTCCACGCAGTGGACGCGAGCGTGAGATGCTTGTAGCGGTTGAGGACCTGGCCGAGGGTCTTGGTGGGGAGGTATTGCTCCTGAACTTGCGCGAGGCCTCGCCGCCCATACCGCTCGAGCCCAATCGCAAGCAGCCTGCGTCGCGCCGCCACGCCGCGTCGTCCGCCGACGGGGGGGGGCGATTTTCCGCGGGGGGCAGGGGGTGCACGCGGAATGGAAGGGTGGCGCGGCGGGGCAGCGTGAGGTGGGGTGAGTGGCAAGCTCGACACGAAACGGCGTGTCGAGGGGGGAGGGGGGCGGGGGGCGGCGCAAAGATGCGCACCTGTCCTCGGCGGGGGTGAAAAGGCGCCGGGAGAAGTGGAGGGGCAGGGCGAGAGCAAAGGTGGGATCGAACTGCGGCGGCGAAGGCTCCAGCAGCGACTGCACCCGCGCGTGCAGGAGGGGCTCCCAGTCGGCGGCAGGGGCGGGAGCAAGGGCGGGCCCGGCCAGCGCGGCCTCGAGGCGAGGCAATACACTGAGCGCCGGCAAATCAAAGAGAGCGGGAGGGCTCGGCCCCGCTGCCGCGTCTGCCGAGGCTCGCGTCTGGAATCCCGCTCGCTGCCGCATGGCCATCCGTCGCGTGAGCACGCCTGCCTGGTAGCTCACGCACGCGTCCCGTCAAGACAAGAGCACACACACACACACACACACACACACACACACACACACACACACACACACACACACACACAACGTGGGCGGGCGAGCGCAGGTGGCGCACCACGTGAGGAGAGGGAGGAGGACTGGGCGGCGGCTCCTTACTCCGCGTGTCGACCGTGCTGGGCGACAAAAAACCTTGGCACGAAGGCTGCGCTACTCTCGCGTAGCCCGCCTCTGCGTGGTGATCGCGCAGGCAACGGAGCTGCACCTGCACGTGGACGCCCACCGTCCCACCTTCGATATGAGGGCCCCGCTCCCGCTCAAGGCCTGGTGGCGGGATCGAGCCCCTTGGAGGGGGAGGTAGAGGCGATTGGAGGGGAGGGGCGTACGAGCAGAGAGCTCGAGTGGTGGGCAAACGGGCGGAGGTGCGGGGGACCCGAGAGGGCGAGGGCGCAGACCTGTGCAAGGAGCTGCGCGTGCTGGGCGAGCTGCTGTTGGAGCTCTTCATACTGGGAAGCGGTGATAGGGCCCCCCGCAGTCTCTGCGGAATGCGAATGGTGATGGTGATGGTGATGATGATGAAGATGATGCGGATAGGGAGGAGACAGGGCCGGCAGGATAGGGACCAGCATCCGTCGCCCGCCCTGGCCTTGGTGCCCCTCTTCCTGCGCTTGTGCGAGCAGGGCCTCGAGCTCTTTCTCTGCTCACGCAACAAGGTCACAACCACGCGACACCAGGCCACGCCAACACAAACACCCCCTCGCACGACCAAGCCCAAGAGGAGAGGGATGGCGTACGGGAGATACGGACGGCGCGATCGACCCGACGTTCTTCATAGTCGCACCACGACGTGGGGAGAGCATTGCTTTCGCCGTCTCCCTCGCTTTCCCGATAGTCGGGATCGTTATCCTCCTCGTCGTCGCCTCCTCTGGCCGTGTTGTCACCAGCTGCCTCTGTTTGATCCATTCGTGATTAGTCGCTTGCCCCTCTCTCTCCGTGCTCTCTCCTGCACGCAACGACAGCGGCAACAACAACAACAACAACAACAACAACAACAACAACAACACGCCAGCACAGCCGCACGTCTGCGGTACCTGGGCCCGCGCCGGCGTGGTCTTGGTGGAGGGAGGAGAGGAAGCAGAGATACTCCTCCAGGGCCGGATCAACCTCTTCCGCGCCAGCAGCCTGCCACTCCTCCATCAGCATATCTACGCCGCCCCCACAAGGAACGCGTACGATGCACATGCACATTTGTGAGGCTCGTGCAAATGGAGTGTGCGGCCAGCACTGAGGGCCTGAGGGAGATGGAGTGCGCGCACCATCCAACGCCGTCCAATCAATGTCCTCGACCCGGTAGCGCGCTGCACGCCCGCGTTAGACTCACCACAACATGTTGGGGGAGGGTGAGGGACGAAAAACATCACAAGCCTGGGAGTAGTAGTACCGCGGGTCCGATGTGCAATGGCTTCCTCGTCTTCCTGTGTGCACTCTCCATTGGGAGATGGAGCAAGGGACTCCTTGTCATCATCACTTGCAATTGCCTGTGATCGAACGGGTTACAAATACAAATTGCAGCCACACGAGCCCAATAATCACATTGTGCGAGATGGAACCTCAGGGCTTTGTATGTACTCCTCGTCGTCTTCATCCTCGTAGAGCTCTTCCTCGAGGAGGGCTGCAGCAGGAGGGAGGCTGCGTGGTGGAGGACCTACATCCATGAATGGCGATTTTTGCGATTTTTGATTCTCTTTTCTATGATACACATGAGCATCAAAGAGGAGAAAATCAAAATATAGATTCGAGGAGAAAATTAAAAAATAGATCTTGATTTTTATTGATTTGGGGGTCGATCGACGGTCAGCTTAGCTTCGGACCAGATCAAATTTTGAAGGCTGGCTTCGTCTGCGCTGCCGAAGGAAGAGAAGAAGGGGAGGGCTTCTTGCCCCGGCCAACGGAGGCGCGTGCGGCGCCGGCCTGCTGGGTGAGCTTCTCGAACTTCTCCTGCGAAAGGTTGCTGGTGATGTCCCTCTGGGCCTTCTTGGCCTCGATCTGCATCTGTAGAGGTCCAAGGGGGAGGGGAACTTGTTGGCAACAACAACGCACAAAAGAGCCGCACGCCAGAGGCCAGCTACGCGTACCTGCACAGCCTTCCTGGTGAACTGCTTGAGCCAAATGTTGGACTCGCTCGTGCGGAAGTCCTTCTCGCCGAGCAGGTTGGAGAGGATGGTGTAGTTCTTCTTCTCCCAGTTGAGAGCCTCCTTGAAATTGTCGAGCGTGCTGTGCGCGAGCGCGATGCAGTGACAGCTGCAGCGGAGGAGTGGCCGGTTAAAGTGAGAATCCTTGTCGGGGCGGCGGGGGCAAGGGGGCGGTACATCTGGCCGGTCTGAAGGTTCTCCTCGGTGCCGTGGAAGTACTGGTTGCTCTTGAGCGCCTCTTGGTAGTACTTGAGGGCCACCTCGGCGCGTCCCAGATCCTGGTACATGGTGCCCATGTGCATCTGCCCATCACCGTGCACCGTTAACTCGGCAGTCGCAGCAGAACAGTAGTCAACGCCAAACACGCCAACCACACCAGCTCCAGGAGAGCAAGCCAACTCAGGCCGCATTGGGGCCACGCCACGCCACGCCACGCCACGCCACAGGTAGGTAGGTAGGAACAGTAGGGAGGCCAAAACGGGGAGGTACCAGGGTGTTGGGCGAGTCTGGGTGGTGGGGTCCGCAGACAAGCGAAGCCAGGTAGTGCGCTCTCTGCAGGCACTTGAGGGCCGCAGGGATCATCGTGTCCTTCTTGAGGTCCCTCGTGAACAGCGCCAGGTTGCCCTGTTCGTTCGTTCATTCGGGGCAGCCCGGTGTGAGGGGAGGAGGAGGGCCACCATGGCTCAGGGCGCAAGTCGCAATGAACGCCGTTAACTGGGGAGCGTACATAGCTGTGCGCCGTGTCGTGGTGATCGAGGCCATGGACGCGCTCATTGATAATCACCATCTTCTTCTGGTGGACAAGAGCCTGAGCGGTGTCGTTGGCGTGATAGTGCACCATGGCGAGATTCCTATGGCGCATGTTCACGGGTTAATACGGATGCATGCAGAGGACGTTACCAACAACAACAACAACAACAACAACAACAACAACAACAACAACAACAACAACAACGCAAACAGGTTGTGCAGGCCTCGGCAGGCAAGAAGAGAGGGAGAGGCACCCGTAGCACAGAGCAGTGTCCGGGTGGAGGGGCCCGTAGACCTGGTGGAAGATGGCGAGGGCCTCGTTGAACAGCTCAAACGCCACATCCAAACGCCCCTGTCCCAGGAACACCTTGCCGGCGTCCAGCAGCTGCTGCCCGTCCTTGCTCTTGGGCTGCGGGAGAGCCAACGCCAACGCCAAAGTGAGCGCGGCTCGATGTTCACAGAGGCCACTCTCCGGGCCAGCCGTGCTCTTCAAATGCGCATCTCCCATGGAAGAAAAGAGGGGGCAACGTACGTTGAGGTGCTTCACGAGAGGGAACACGTCGAGAATGTCTCTGCGCTTGAAGGGCTCATTGAACGAGAGCTCGTAGTTGCGAGCCACGATCTGGATGCCCACCTTCTGGCAGAACGACCGCACGCCGGCCAACGACCTGAGGCGCTGGCGGGTGTTGAGGGTCGCTTCGTCCACACCTGCGCGGAGTGGGGTGCACAGGGAGGAGGAGGAATACGGGTCATTGTGAGGAAGGAGAACATCCAACAATTAGTATAAGCCAGTATAATAATAACAACAATAATAATAACAATAATAACAACAATAACAATAACAATACCTGCAGAGTTGCGGGGTATGACAGCTCCGCCCTTGAGCGAGATATCGTAGCCAAAGCGTGTGTGCACCAGCTGTTGGAGCGTCTGCCACAGCTGCTGGGAGGTGAGCGAGAAGATCTTGGCCTTGGGGAGAGTGGCCAGAGATTTGTGTGTCGACGACGCTTCTCCACTTCCCGCGCCGGCAGTGCCCTTGCCCTTGTTCTTCCTGCTCTTCTTCTTGCCGCTGCCCGTGGCAGTGCCACTGGCCTCTTCAGAGACAAAGAGAGTGGTGAGCATTCCCCCGCGGAGGACCAGCCGGGAGGCCACACAACTGGGCACGAGGAGTGGCGCACCGTCGGATGGGGTGTCGTCTTCGAAGGAGTGCAGGTCCACGCCCTCGGGCAAGGCCTTGGCGTCACCAAAGAGGCAGTTGAGGAAGTGGGAAACGGCAAAGCTCAGCAAATGGTCCTCGGTCTCGCGCAGGTATCGATTGAACTCGTACTTGGCCGCGCGCACGATCATCTCTTGCTCGCACAAACGCTGCGGCGCGTGGTAGCAGGTGAGTCATCCCCACCCACGACATCCAATCAAGTCATGACGTCACCACAGCACAACCCCACCACTACAACCCCACCACCACCACCGGGGAGGCGGCGTTTCATACCACAAGGAACGGGCGGCTCTTGCAGAGATGAGCGAGCTGGCCCAGGTAGCGCAGGTTGATACCATTTCTGTGCATGATCGATGCCAGGGTTTGGCCATCGACGGGCGTGGAAAGCAAGTGAACGAACTCCTCGGCCTGCGCAGACCACAAAGGAGGAGCCGATCAGGGCACCGGCCACACACACACACACACACACACACACACACACACACACACACACACACACACACACACACACGACCAGCGTGCGACGCGCTTGTGCTGCAGCCACGAGGGAGGAAAAGAAAAAGAAAGAGGGGGGGGGGCAACGCGCTACGCACCATCCGCGGGAGGATGCTGTCCTTGAGGAAGGTGCTGAGCGTCTTGACGAGGGCTTCGTCCTTTCCGGTCTCCTCCGCGGGGGCGGTGAGCGTGAAGTTGGCGTGGGCGTGGAGGACGTTGGGGTTGATGGTGATGACGTATCGCTTCCCGTCCTTCCTGGTCGACTCCTCCGATGCATCGGCGCTGTTGCCGTCCTTCTTTTCGCCCTCGCCGTCGTGCTGCTCGTTCTCCCCCTGCTCCGGCGCGGTGGCGGAGGGCTGGGCCTGCTCGGATGCCTGGTCCTCCTCCGCGGCGGCGGCAGCGGGCTGCTCGGGAGAGGCGGAGGCGGGCTCGTCGTGGACCACCTTGACGGCCGACGAGAGGTCGATGGTGGTGGCCTTGGCGCTTTGCCCCTCGGCTGCCGCTTCTTCCTTGAGGACGATGGTGAGGTTGTCGTCCCCTTGGTGCTGGAGGCGCAGCTCCAGCGCGTCGCAAAAGACCGAGACCAGCTCGGGCCGAAGGAGCGGCTCGCTCGAGGGATGCAGCACGAGCCCCTTACCCTGGCGGTCGCCACGAGGGACCAACAGTGAGCGAGCGAGAGAGAGTTGCAAGCGACAACGCGAGGAATGAGAGTGAGGAGGGGGGGGCTAGTACAGATTCCGACTGCTGGAGGGCGTCTACCGACACATCGCTCCAGTTGGTGTCGAGAGGAGTGGCCCTGCCCAAGTCGATGAGGTATCTGCGACCGTCAGTGCCGACAATACCCTTGGCATTGATGGGACAGGCCAATTGAACTGGAAGCAAGCAATGACAGTGGTCAGACACGTACATGACACACACACACACACACACACACCACACACACCACACACACCACACACACACACACACACACACACACACACACACACACACACACACACACAACAGGAGAGCAGGACGCGCGATTTGGTAGTGCAGGTACCCGTGTTGCCCGATCCATCGGTGAGCTCGTGCTCCTTGATGTGCATGTGCAGAGCGGCCTTGCGCATGAGGTCGTGGAACTGCGGGTCGGCGTGAACGGTCTTACCGTTGTCCATCGACCCATAGGCCAGGTTGGTCTCCTCTCTCTGCAAGACGCCTGCACGAGCATGCGCGTGAGCTCATTTCCCGCGCTCTGATTTCGTTCGCTGGTCTCTGGCGTGTGGCGTGTGGAGTGTGGCGTGTGGCGTGTGGCGTGTGGCGTGTGGCGTGTGGCGTGTGGCGTGTGGCGTGTGGCGTGTGGCGTGTGGCGTGTGGCGTGTGGCGTGTGGCGTGTGGCGTGTGGCGTGTGTGGTGACACTTGGATCGACGCCCGTAGAGCGCGTGGCGATGTGCGAGTGTGCGAAAAGCGAAAGCGGCGAACTCGAACCAGGGATGAGACTCTGGGCAAGAAGCCGATAGCCACGATAGTCCACGACGGCTGTGAGCACGGTGCCCAAGCCAGAAACGTCGGCGTCGTTGTACAACCTAAGCAAGCGGCCAGCTCCGGCGTCAGCTCGACAAACGAGCAGTGGCGGAGAGAGAGAGAGAGAGCGAGAGAGAGAGAGAGAGAGTCGCGCACCTGATGCCCTTGAGGTCGTTGTTGGCGGACACGTAGGTGGCCTGCTCGGCGTATTTGTCCTTGTCCTCGTCCTTGGCGCTCGCGTCCTTGGCGGGGGTGGCAGGAGGCTGCAGCGGCTTGAAATCGGGGTCGCGATGGTCGTAGCAGAAGGAGAAGAAGATGTTGTTGTAGACAAACAGGTGCATGCGGGGCTCCTCGTGCGGGTTGATGGGAGGCACCGCCTGATTGGCGATAGCCCTGCAACACGAGGCACAGCCATGGTCCGGTTTCGCTGTTCAGTTTCTGAACGGGCGCTCGCGCGGCCTCCCAGCTCAGCGCTCGGTGTCGCCCACCCACCCACCCAGTGCGCAGAGCAGAAAGAGGGGAGGCAAGTACATAGCACCGCGCGTGGCGGCGTCGACGAAATCGTTGTGGACCTTGAGGACGGCGCGATCGCGGATGATCCGCTCCTGGACGGTGCCCGAGGGCAGCTCCTTGCACGCTTGATACTCTTCGTTCCAGTCCCGCATGTTTCCGGCGAAGCTGTCCAAGTGGCGCACGCACCGTGAGCCACACAGCCTTGGGCGCGGGTGTACGGCGGTGGTCTATTGTTGGCGGAGGGGAGGAGAGGGAGAGAGGGAGAGCGCATACTCCATCTCGGTGTAGAGGACGGCGTATTCGGCGCGGTTCTTGTCGTTCACGTGGGGCGTGTCAAGGCCCACCCACGGCGTGAGGGGGATCGGCACCGGCATCAGCTCGAACGGGTGGCGCCCAAATTGGCCGCTCTTCAACACGTGCCGGAAGTTGGTCTTGAACTGAGGACTCAACTGCAGCGCGGCCCGACCATCCATGGCCGCGTGTGTCAGCCATCACGCCGACTATTGGGGAGGGCGGGAGGTAGAGAGCGGGTCGGCTTCACCTGCGACAGCACGTCGGACAAGCTGTGGGAAGAGCAAGGTTTGGACGCAGGCCTCGGGTTGAAGCTCGTTTCGGTGCAGCAGTTCACGTAGAAGCCGTGGGTCCACGACGTTATGAAAACGGTCTGTCCCTCGAGCGTGGTGACTTGCAAGTAATAGAGATCGCCTACACACACGCGCACACGCGCACAAAGAAGGAGTGTGGGCGCGCGCGTGAGTTCGGCCTGGGATCGAAGGTCCTTGGGAGAGGGAGAAGGAGGAACGCACCCAGCAGGGCTCGGTTGCCGGGCGGGGGGTTCCAGCCGGCAAACTCGATGCTCTTCACGCACTGAGGCTCGCTGGCGCTGGCGCTGGGGTAGAAGCTCTGCAGCGACATGGGAGACTTGAGGTCGACGGGATCCTCGCTACGCTTGCCCTTGGCAGCGACCGCTGTCTTGTTGCCGCCGCTTTCGCTGGTCGGGGCCTTGGGGCGCGCTGCGCCGCTCTTCTTACCGGCAGCCTTGTTGGCCCCCTTGGCACCGTGGTTGGCGGTGGATTCCAGGGCGGGCTGCTGCTCCTCCTCCTCCTCGGCGGGGCAGTAATGCGAGAAGAGCGAAGGTGAGGGCGTGTTGGCGAAGTTGACCAGGTGAAAGCTCAGAATTTCCCGAAGCCGCCTTATGTGCAGTAACGACGTCCGCTTGTTGTAGGCCGCTGTCGCATGTGAAAGCAAGCAGACATTAGAAAGATATCTGTGACGCAGTTGAAAAAAAATCTTCGGCGAGCAGCTCTGAAGAGACGGAGCTCATTCCCTTTGAGGCTCGAATGGTGGTTTGGCTGGGAGGGGGGGGGGATCGGAGGAAGTACCGGGCGACATGACCAAGGTGGATTCGGGCTTCAAGCCCGAGAGCTCGGACAGTTCAGCATAGTCGTTGATCGGCTTGCCTTCGAGCAGGAGCGTGTATGAGGTGAGGTCGGAGGCTTCCGGCGTCTCAAAGAGATACTGCCGCACGTCCTGCACCGTGTCCAGAGGACTCACCTGCAAGGACACATTGCCTCCGTGCAGAGTTTTCACAGAGATGGAGAAGGCCGCCAGCTCTGTAGCGCACCACCACAAGAAAATCCGATTAGCAAAAAAATCTGGCGCGATTAAAATTGTGCGCCGTGAAACCAGTGCGATGAGATTGGCGGTGCAGGCGGCAAGCGCAAGCAAGATAGAACATGCCTTTGCTTTCTCCTCCTTCAGGCATAGCAGCTCCGGTGGTGACACTCTCCGGAGTGATCACGCCATTCTCACCCTGATCGGCGTTAACAGGCGAAGGCGTGCCATCTGTGCTCATGATTCGTGCTTGTTATCTTAGCAGCGCTAATGCCTCTCGGGGGACAAGAGGAAGTGCGCAGCGCAGAGGCGTGCAGGAAATCCCTTTTCCTCGAAGCCCCACCGGGCCGAGGAGCTGTTGGATTTGTGCAGACAGTAGGCGCACAAAAAAAGAAGAGAAAAGCGTGGGGAAAAAGCTTGCGCTACGGCGCCGGCAGCACTCGCGACCCGAGTAGACGTAGCACAACCACAACGTTGGCCTACATGACGGACCAAGTACGAGCCAGGGTGCTCGATCGCCATGACGATGAGGAGCTGGCCTTGCAGTTGCCGCCGATATCTGCCGTGCGAGAGCAACAAGGGACCGAACCGTGCCAGAAACGGGTACCCGTTGAAGCACGTTGCACTGGTGTAGTTGCTCTAACGGGCTCGAGGCTGGTTAGGTCATCATGTCGGTAGTGGTCTGTCAGAACAGGTGCATTTTTTGCTACCACAACGTTTGGTCTGCTCATGTGTTGACAACAATACCACCCCTTGTCGTAACCAGGCTAGGTGTGGTAGGGTCCTCTCATCCCTTATTGCGCCTTCCCTCGAAGCTCATGCTTTAGCAAGGCCGCCTACAGCGAATCAACAAGCGAAATCAGCCTGTGCGAGGTTCCTGAGCAGTGTGGAGACTTCCCTAGTCTGCAGCTGCGTACGAAGAACCTCTCCAATAGTTGGACTCTACGCTGCCGCAGCGGCTAATGTTGTTCCTCTGTTACCGCAGTTAAATTTCAAGTGCAACCCACCCTGATTGTTACGAACAGGTAGGCTCGCCGTCTCATAGAGGCTGCTCACTTGAGATGACCATCTTTCTTTGCTTAGTTTATCAGGCCAATGTGAATCCTTTGTACGTGCGCTCAAGAGAGATGGTATAGCCGCTCGGCCAATTCCTCTTCAGTAGGATCAATGGCTAACTATGTCTGTAGTGGAGACTGAAACCCACAGCTTCACCGTCGAGTTCGTCAAATCCAGCGAATACGGCTATGAAGCCTCCAAGCGTAAGATGCTGTCGTTGCAGATCCCGAACATGCCCTCCGAACTCGCACCCCAGGACAAGCTGAGCTTTTTGTCGTCTATCATACCTCTTGATCAGACACAGATGGTTCGTTACCCCCTTTCCCGCACACTGCTGCGCGATTATTCGAGGTCTTATTTTTCTTCACACGCAGGTCCGCAGTTTGGGTGGGCTCGTCTTCTACCTCCGGAAGAGTCGAGTAAGCTTTTTCTGATCTTACGTTCAGTCTGAAGGGAGCTAACACTGCGGCGTGCTCGCTCCTCACTAGATCGTCAACGAGCTTGAGCCCAGTGATGATCCTATTCGCGTGGGTAAGATCAGCTTGTTGCCTGTGTCGGGTGCCATGCGAATAGATATGGAAACTCTCAAGGTACCTCTATCTCCTCACCCCACCTGCCGCTGTTGCCGTCTCAACCCAGTTCTTTAGGCCCTGTCCATCTTCAGCACCGAAACCCACCCCAGGTAAGTTGTTTGAGCGAGCTTTTTGGGTTGGCCTGCCAAGCCCGGTAACCTCTGTTTTCTTCCCCACGCCCCAGTTCGCATGGCATTGGGAAACCTAAGGAAGGGTTTTCGTTGTTCTCGCTCTACCGCCCGCAATCGCCGCTGGGCAAGCGCTTGCTACGGTAGGTCTCCGCGTTCCCAGCTAGGACACTGTGCTAATGCATCCCATACGTCGTTAGGAAGTGGTTTCTGTTGCCTCAGACGAATGCCCTTCTTCTACACGACCGCCAGGAGCATATCGCTTACTTGCTCAACAATACGCGAGATAGTGCTATGTTGGAGAAAATAGGGGCCGTGTTGGCCAAGTTCATCAATGACCTTCCCCGGCTTCTCGCGAGGTACCTTTTGCTTGTAGGGGTTGCTCCTGCAAGTAACTCATCGAGGAACTTTACGACTACAGAATCCAAACGGCCTCTGCTTCGGCGAAGGATTGGATATGCCTGTCGCAGACTCTGATAGGGTGCATTCACCTCAAGGAGTTATGTGAGACTCACCAACCACGTTTATTCAAGCAAGTAAGTTGTCCCTCGAGAAAGTTCTCCGCTGCAACTTAGCTGACCTCTGTGTCGGCAGATTGTGGCAAACATCCAGCCCCTTTACGACCTTGTGCATACGCTCGCATCAGTTATAGACTTTGAGGCATCGAAGGAGTTTGGTCGCCTCACTATCCAGGAGGGAGTGCATCCTCCGCTGGACGCGCTGCGGTATGTAACAGCGGTTCGCCAATAGCGATATTTTCCTCGCCTCGCTCACACTGGTCTCACAGGCGTACATATCAGAACCTCGATAGCCTGCTCGTACGTCTTACGCTCATTGCATAGCGCAACGGCCAGTAACTACCACAGTTTTGACTGTTTCCCTGGGCTCAGACTGCATTTGCAACAGAGGAACTCGCCGGAATAGCTAGCCCGTTGATTACGAGCCTATCCATAGTGTATTACCCCCAGGTACCTTCTATCCGGTCGTGATTCTGGCACGGCCTACGGTGAATGTTAGTAAGCAGGTAGGCTATCAAGTCGTGATACCCCTGAGCACGAATGTGGCGCTGGGTCAGTTGACCAAAATTGCATCTCTCGAGTACCAGGTATTCTCCCTTCTAGATGTGCCAAAAGCCAGGATTCTCACGGTTTTCACAGTTTCACACGACCAAGTACGCTTATTTCAAGAACAGCTTCATGAGAGAACTCGACCAAAGTGAAGAACTTGGTGGTACGTCCAGAGTCAACTCCTCGTTCCGTATCTGCTAACATCCACAACACTAAACGTACAGACATATGGGGAAGAATAACGGGTAAGAGCTACAAGCCTGACTCGGCTCCGTTAAGATCGATATCTAACGCTAATCGCAGATATGGAGACTTCGCTTATCCTGGACCTGGAGGCAAATGTTGCCGCATACGCAGGTCAGCTGATCACTACTGCCGACCTTGTAGCCGAGCTGGACTGGTAAGTTGACACATGTGTGACCTTCGCCGCTATGCACTCACTTGATCACACAGTACCGTCGCAATGGCCGCGTGCGCCAAGCAGTACAGATGGCGGGCTCCAGTGCTTTGTGAAACGAATTGTGTGAGCATAAAGGTACGCTCGAATCCAGATACACTCGAGTGTTACATGGTTAACCTCTTCCTCAGAACGGCCGTCATCCTCTTCAAGAACTGTGCGATGATCTTTCCACTTTTATCCCGAACGACACAGCACTTGGCGGTGCGACCCTTAGTCCCTTTTTGTTGCGGTTTGTGTCGTTAACATTGCTGCAGGCGTGAACGGCTCCATGACGGTCATAACGGGAGCCAACGGGTCGGGCAAGTCAGGTTCTACTTGCTTTCCCGTGTGCTCGCCTTGCGCACGAAGGCTCTTCCTCACCTATTTCCTACAGTATACCTGAAGCAAGTGGGGATCATCGTCTTTATGGCACACATTGGGAGCTTTGTGCCAGCCGATGAGGCCGTGATAGGATTCACTGATCAGATATTCTCGCGCATTTACAGCAGGTAAGGCTCTGTGCGCCTCTGTAACTAAGCCTATGTGTAACCTGGCGCTTCACAGAGAGACGGCGTCGGTTCAAACCTCCAGCTTCATGATAGGTAGCGCCACTGTTTGCTCCCTCGCACGATGATGATCATGACACCACTCACTGCGTGCAGACCTCAATCAAGTGGCAGTTATGTTGCGCCACTCTACGAACCGATCTCTGCTGCTCCTGGATGAATTCGGCAAGGGAACCAACATCACCGACGGAGTGTCGGTGCTTGGCGGAGCGCTTCACCATCTGCTGTCCCGAGAGGAGCCTCCTAAGGTCATCGTTAGCACTCATCTCGGCGAGTACTTCCACAACCATAAGCTGCTGCCGGAAACCTCCGCTATCTCTTTCATGCACATGGACATCTTCGTCAAGGAGGAAGGGAGTCACGGACGCGAGGTGGTGTTCTTGCACAAGTACGTCAGCCACGCCCCTATTCGGAACAACACTGAGTGGATGCCCGGATGGCACTAAGCGCACAGCTGTTGTTCGTCAGACTGAGACCAGGCAGCGCGAGCCAAAGCTACGGCCACCACGTAGGCCAGCTCTCCGGCATCCCTCGGTGCATAGTGGGACGTGCGGAAGCGATCAAGGCCCTCCTTGCCGCGGGCGAACCGATCAGCCCCCTGAATCCGAGCACCGGCCACGACCAGCTGCGGCGCAGATGGCAGGACTACGAGGCCATCTGCGCCAAGTTCCTCCGGTTTGACTGCACCCACGGCGACGTGCAGGCGTTCCTTGCCGACGTGTGGCGCGCCTCGCCCGAGCAGTGAAAAAACAAACCCGACCTCTTTACCGCGAGAGCCACGTGGTTTATTCGCTTCGTCCGGAGGAGGACACGGACACCAGGGACCATGGATCTATTGACAAGCAAGCAACGCCGCCAGTGTTTCGGTGGGTATGCCCGCCGGTGATACTTTGTAATAGGTTCAATTCCAAGGGTGGCCCGCATCACGCTCTCTGGCCCGCCATCTTTTTGAGCTGCGCGAGCAGCCGCTGCTTGATCCAATCCTTGTTGAACGGGTTGTACGCCTGCAGCTCCGGGTTATACCTGTCCGCGACGCACGCACATGTGAGATACCAGCAGCCACATGAATCACACACTGCAGGGGCCGGAGAGGCCGTACACCATGCAACTCATGTCGACAAGCGAGTCTATGTAGTCGTAGAGGTCCTTGATGTCATACGTGATACGCGCAGCAGACGGGTTCATTGTTTTCAGCTTTTGCTCGTAGAGTTTCAGAATGCCTTCGCATCAACACTCACAATCTCAGTCGCCCAACGGACACCGACGTTGGCACGTGCGTCAAGTGTGAAAGAGAGCCTACCTTCCATGGCAGCGCCGACAGATTCAAAATCGCTGTACGTTCTGGTCTTCCGGTCGGCGGTGAACTGGACGAGCACGATAGTGTGCTTCTGCACCTTTTCCTTTCTCGGCGCACCTGTTCTATGTCCTGCCTACCCATGGATAGAGGATATCGAACAATTAGACTAGATGATCCCCGGCTGCAATCTGGGCGCCCCCTTTAAGACGCGCAGACATCTCCATCAGCAGGAAAGATACCTGATGAGGCATACCGTGGGCTCTATTGTCGCGAGGGTGAGACATCACGTTTTGCGCCCTTTTTGTGGGGTAGATAGAATGCCAGAATTTGTAGGGGCCTTGCCCTTTTCTCCCTTTTGCAAGCCCTCTTGGGTTCTAAAGAAAAGAGGGATAAAAAATAATTTCTCGATGGCTTTGGTTCTCTCCAGGGCGGGGACACAAGCACACAGACACAAACCCCCGACCCGGACATAAACAAAATGGCAGACGACGGCCTGCCTGAGGACAACGAATGGAAGCTCGACCCCGAGGACCTAGAAAAGCTTGAGCAGATTGGGGGCGGCAACTTCGGCGCTGTGTATAAGGTGCCTTGCCCCACGCAGACTACCGTAACCAAGGGTGGAGGTGAACGAGCGCTGTTGTTGGCCAGGGTGATTACGTCGGGACAAGTGTTGCGATCAAGGAGGTCGTCATCTCTGAGGATGATGAAGAGTTTGCGCGCAAGTACATCGAGCGTGAGGTGGCTGTCCTCCGGTTCGCTATTCCCTCCTCTTTCTCTCTTTAAATAGGAAAAGAAAAGATGGCAGAAAGAAACCGATCGAAACAAACTGGGGGCTGGTTGGTCGTAGTGCAGAAGTGCGAGGCACCCCAACATCCTGAACTTCATCGGCATCTGCACCCCCGACAAAACCAAAGACTCGGGTAGCGCTCACCCCCCCTCTCCATTGCCTGGCCCTACCTCTTACCGTCATCTCGGTCTCCTTCTCATGTGTTCGACTTGCGTCGTCGCACCTGCGCAGAGTCGCGTTCGGGGTTCAAGGAAAGCGTTCTGATCGTCACGGAGTGGCTGCCCAATGGTAAGGAGCCGCCACTTATATACGCGGCCTGCGCTGCACTTTGTCTCGTGTGTGGGCGGCCTCCTTCATGTTGGCGGTGGCTGGTGGTGGCTGGTGGCTGACCCGACGGCACGCGTCGTTGTCGCGACGATATAGGGAACCTGCACAAGTACATCCGCAAGAATAGGGAGGAGCTGACCTGGACCAAAAGGGTGCTCATGGCCATCGACATCGCTTCGGCCATGGCCTTCCTCAACAAGAAGAACTTGATCCACAGAGACCTCAAGGTACATGGCCGTGACGACGACGACGACGACGATGATGATGGAGAGTGGAGGGGGAGAAAGAGGCAGCCGTTCAACGCGTTGACCCCCCCTTTTGTCCCCCCCCCCCATCTTCCCCTCTACAGCCAGAGAACCTCCTCATCACCGAGAATGGCCGCATCAAGATTTGTAAGCACGCGCCGTGATCTGGACTGGATCGATCGGTGGCGCGGTGGCGGTGGTGTGCTCACCCGAGGGGGGGGGTTCATGCAATGGGGGGGGGGGCTCGCAGGCGATTTCGGGTTCGCGCGGAGGAAGCCCAAGAAGGACATCGGCCTCATGACCCTCGCCGGCACCGAGGACTACATGGCGCCCGAGGTCACCCTGGGCGAGGACTACGACGAGAAGTGGTAAGGGGCCCCTTCTCTCGCACCTCCTCTCCTTTCGCCACCGCAACGCAACGCAACGCCCATCAATCAGCGAACTGACGCTCGCCACCAATCCGCCCCGCGCAGTGACGTCTATTCGTACGGAGTGGTGCTATACGGTACTCAAGCCGACGAACCCCCCCCCCTCCACAAACCACTCATCCCGTCTCTGTCCGCCAATTAATTGTGTGACGCCTGCGGTGGACGTGTGACGCGACGGCCCGCACAGAGCTGATTGGCCTGCGCGACCCCCCGCGTCGGAGTCCAGCCACAGCCTTTGATTTCAGGCCCGAGGATATCCAGGCCTTTGTCCCTGCTGACTGTATACTCCCCCCCCTCCACTCGGTGGCGGTGGCGCACGCAGTGCGTTGTGGTGGTCGCAACGGCCTGCTTTGTGTTGTGTGTTGTGTGCTGTATGCTGTGTGTTGTGTTGTGTCTCAAACAGTCAATATTGGCGTGCAGGCCCTGTTGAGTTGGCGCAGCTGGCGGCGCATTGCACCAGGTACAGGTCGAGTGAGAGGCCCTCGTTCGCCGAGGCTCTGAGGCGACTGAAGGAGCTCCTCAAAGCTCTTCCTCCCGACACGGGGATCGGCGGCAGCCTCTCTTCGTCGGCGTCGTCGACCGCCACGACCTCGGCAGCAGCAGCAGTGACCGCCCCGTCCCAGCCGGCTTCTCCTGCCCCAGCCCAAGTCGCCAGCCCGAGGTAATGGCCCCTCGCGCGTGAGCCCCCTTCTCGGGTTTCGAGAGAGAGAGAGAGAGAGAGAGCTGAACTGTGGTGATGGCGCGTGTGGGGATGGCGATGGACAGCAAGAGCCCGGCCAACCAGGGCAGCGACCACGTGGAGCTGCCAGCGGGAGGAGAAGGCGACGTCCTGGCCAAGGAGAAGGCACGCCTTCAGAAGACCATGGCCAAGCTGCAGCTCAACTAGAGGCGACCCAAAGTGTAAAAACCAGTGGTGGTTGTTGTTCCGCTTGGCGGCGTTTTTCTACATAGGACTCGGCTCCTGCTCCTGCTCAGCTGTCGCTTGCCTCAGGAGTAGCAGTGGCAGCAGCAGCGAGGAGGGCGGCCTTCCTCTCCTTCTTGCTCTCCTTCTTCTCGTCCTTGCTGCTGCCCTTCTTCTTTTTCTTCTTCTTCTTGTCGGTGGCCTCGTCCGCCCCGGAGCTGAAGCGAGGCAGCGTGAGGGAGCCCAGGTACACCGTGGAGCGCTTCTTGGCGCGCTCCTTCTTGGCCTCGGACCAGAGCAGGCCGCTGCCCGCTTCTCCGTCGCTGCCGTCGGGTGGCGCGGGGGCGATGTCCTCCGGAGCCCCGTCGTTGACGCTCACGGCGGGCGGTGTGCCGCTGGTCTCCCGCTGGCTTGGCGCTGCTGCGGGTTCCGACGTCTTTTTCTGAGCGCCCGCCCTCGCGCTCAAGGGCCCCGACGACCCCGACGACCCTCTGCGCGGAATGGCGCTGGGGGGCACGGCCAGCGTGGTGCCGCTCGCCCCGCCGATCACCACCATGCCCGACAGCCCTGCGCCGCCCGCCACCCATCGCGCCACGTCCACCGCGCCGGACCCATCAGCAAGAGGACTCGTTGACACTCGGGTGCTGCTTGCTGACGCCCCCCCCCCAAGAGGGGGGGGAGAGAAGGAGAGCATTCCACGCATACCTCCGCTCTCACTGTTGACGCGGTTCAGCTCCTGGAGGGCTGCCGCCACGCTGGGGCCCTTCTCTCCCGACTTGGCGTTCCTGATCGCGTCTTGGATGCTCTCCTTCTGGTCCCCCTGGCTCGTGGCTGGTTTGGGGTGTGGGGTGTGGGGTTGGCACGTCATCTGGTCCTCGGCGGGGGGGGGAGTGGGGACGCGTGGTACCGCTCTTGGCCAGCTCGATCCCCTTGCCGATGTGGTCGAACCACTCCAGCTTTTCCATTTCCGAGGTGCAGCAGACAAGCGCTTTGTGCTTGCCGTCCTCGATGCTGAAGCACGCCTTCAACTGCTTGCCTGCGATAGATTGATGACGATGACGATGACGATGACGATGTATGGAGGGATCACGATCAGCACGATCGAGTAAAAAAAAAAAAAAAAAAAACAGAACAACAATAAATGGGCAAAACAAAACAAAACAAAAGAGGGAGGCCCCTTACCGGTCTCCACGGAGCCATCCTTGACATCGGACAGCGTGGCAGACTCGAAGAGCAGCTGGCAGACGAACACGAACTTCTTCTTCGTCTTCTTCTCCTTCCGTATCCGTTGCACCACCACCAGCGCATCCGAGAAGAGGTACACGTGGCGCTGGGCCAACTTCTCCCCGTTCACCGACACCTGCCGCGCGCAACGGAGAGCCAATTGATTGGTGGTGGTGGTGGTGGGTCAGCGAGACGCATGCTACGCGCGCGCGCTGGTTTATCCGCGGCCACCGTACCTGCATGTCGCCCTTGGCCGTGAGGGTGCGTCCCTTCTTGGCGATCAGAGGCACCATCGAGTTCTGGGGAGAGAAAGAGGGGAGGGGGAGGGAGAGAGAGAGAAGAGATAGAGAAAGAGGGAAAGGAGAAGAGAGGGTGAGGTGAGAGCCGTGGGGGGGGGCGGTGGTGGTGGTAGGAGGGGGTGGTAGGGTGGAGTCACGTGCGTACCACGAGAGACTGGGAGGGCCATTCGATGCGGGACTGGATCTTTATGATGCTCTGGAGGTTGTCGGAAATGCGCTTCTTCTCGTTGGCGCCGTTGATGATGGCGTTGATCTCTTCCTGGGCCTTCTTGAGGTCCTGGTAATCGGCGTACGACTCGTCGCTGTAGCCCAGCACCTCCTACACCAACCAACAACAACCCCGCCCGCCCACCCAACCAATCACAACCCAACCAATCACAACCCAATCGTGAGCCGCGTTTGTTTTTGCAGACAGGCAAGATGATGGATGGATGGATGGATGGATGGATGGAGGGATGGATGGAGGGGAAAGGAGTGCAGCGTACCCGGAGCAGAAGCGGATAC
>JANDJZ010000738.1:0-12949 GCA_027943245.1 Acanthamoeba sp. SK_2022b | reverse complement strand
GTGTGTCACCTTGGTGCCCACTTCCATGACAGTGCTGGCCTTCTCCCCGCCGAGGAACTTGCCGCGAGGCGTTGCACTGTAACTCGCACGATCTCCGGCCGGTTTCTGTGGACACGCGCACGGGTGGTGTGAGGCCTCGCCGCCTTCCACACGCCTCAACAGGACGCATCCATTACCTGCCACAGGGCATCGGCGCGCGGAGACTTGGGCTCGTCCTTGCGCGGGGAGATGGCGGGGCTGGTGACGGTGGGCTGCGCGAGCGTGCTCCGCGCAGCGGAGGAGGGCGAGGGCAGCGGCGAAGAGGGACCGGGCGAGGGGCCCGAGGCGGCAGCCGGCGGCGACGCCACCGACTCGGCCACGATGGCTTGCGCGCGCGGGTCGACCGCTCGCCTCTAGCAAACGCACAGCAAAAAAATGAGAATGGCTGAGTACGTGGCCGAACACACGTCAGTCTGTCACGTACGGGCTTGCGAGCAGGAGGTCTACGCCCGGCCGGACCGGCAGCCACACGCGTCGCCGTGAGCTGCACGCAAATGCCACACCAACACACCAGTGAGCCCACCAAGAATGCGAGGAATGCGAGCGTGGTGGGTGAGCACGTGTTCGAGCTTGGGTCCATCGGGCTCGACGTTGTGGATGGTCTCGAGCACCGAGGCGCCCTCCTTGGTGGCCGACTCGGCGCCGAGCGGCTTGGGCCTGTAGGGCGCGTCGGGCACGAACGCGGCCTGGCTGGGCACGTAGGACGACTGGAAGCGGCGGCCCTTGGCCTGAGCCGAGGATGGCGGAGGCGACGACGAGAGGAGAGTCGAAGTTGGAGAAGAGGAGGAAGAGGAGGGGATGTAGGTGGATTGAATCTTTCGTTTCATGCTACGGAAGGTGGCGCCCACGCTCTTCTCCTTCTTCTCCTTTTTTTCCTTCTTCTCTTTCTTGTCCTTCTTCTCCTTCTTCTCGCTCGGATCCTTTTCCTTCTTCTCCTTCTTCTCCTTCATCGTCTTCATATTTTTTGTTTAATTATACAATACTTCTTCCTCAGTTGTTCGTCTTTTCTCTTATACAGGTCGCACCCTCCACGACTAATCTTCCACTAATACAGACCTCACCCTTGCTCTCTCTTCTGGCGGTAACTTAAATTTATGTTGCCAAAGGCAATTAATTTAAATGGGCGAATGAAAAATCAGAAATAGTTGCCTTTTTATTGGCCAGCATATCCTGCGTCCCGGTCCTTCCGTTTCCCAAGGAAGGTCAGCATGGTCTGCTGTCCCTTGTCGTCTGGCGATCCCTTCACCTTTGCCTTTGCCTTTGCCTTTGCCTTGGCCGCCGACGCCGTCCCGGTCGTCTTGCCCTCGGTCTTGGCCGCCACCGTTGGTGGGCTGGACGATGAAGAAGACGGAGACGGAGACGTAGTCGTTGAAGGTGAAGTGGGCCTCGCCCTTGAGAGCTTTGGAGAGGTCTTCTCTATGGCCTCCACAATCAGGTGGGTGGCCGCTTCGACGGCCTCCTGTGTCACCGACTTGAACATGTCACTCGCCGTTGTGGGCGTGGTGGTGGTGGTCTCGGGATGGCCCGGCAGCAGATCGACCGACTCGGCCGTCTCACGCTCGGGCTCCTCTCGCACCGAGCCCGCACGCGACGCCTCCTCCTCGGCCACGCCCTTCTCCTGCGCTTCCAGCCGTGGTCGCTTGACCTTGTCCCTGCTGCCTGTCGTGTCGAAGAAGGAGAGCAGCTTGGCCTGCTTGCTCCTGCGCTTGGAGGACAAGAGAGGCGGCGAGTGCGGGGGGAGCGGCGCCTGGTGCTTGAGCGTGATAAAGACCGGGCAGTGGTCGCTTCCTCCCACCAGCCTCAGAATCCCCACCTTGTCCACCAACCGTGAGCGTGCGCGCATTCGTGCATATGCGACGTGCAGAGATGTAGGGCGGTTTCACTTACATCTTCAACGTCGGATTGATAGAACTCCCGGTCCACAAAGACATAGTCCAGGCGCCATCCCCTGTTGTCGGCACGTGCACCTGGACGAGTTCAGGGTTATGTCAGCCTCGAAAAATATCTGGGAAGACATTATCAAGAATTAATTCATTAATCAATTAAATAGAAATAAAATGGTTCTCCACGCACCCGCGCGTGGAGACCACCAGGTGTAGTGGCCGCCCTGACCGGGATGTCGCTCTCGGAAAGTGTCGACGAACCCGCTCGTGAGGAAGTCGGTGAACCACTGCCGCTCTTCCGGCTTAAAGCCGCTGTGCTCGCTGTTATCGGGATCCTGTCACACACCACACATCGCCGCGTGGCCCATACAAGCAGAAGGCGATTCATCTTAATTGAATGCGTGATGTGTGGATAGGCGCCATGTACGTCGGGATTGTAGATGTCGAGTTCCGTATGTGCAATATTTACATCGCCCACGACGATCACGTGCCTGTTCTGCTTCCTGGTCGCAAGCACATGTTGGAGCAGGAGAATGTGAGGACACGTCCTCTTCAGACGACACAGCCTGGAAGCTCAGGTTGAAGTATTTAAAAGCATAACAGGTGCACCTCAGCTCGGCGCAGTACTTGGCCACCTCATCCTGGAAGCTGTTCTTAAATAGGAGTCGATCGCCGCCGCGTCCGCCGTTGGGGAAGTAGATGTTGAGCAGTACGAAGCTGCCGTGGTCCGTGACCATAACCCGACCCTCGTCGTCCATTTCTGTTTCGGTTAGTTGTGGTTTACCGTGGCGTGGGCGACTGGCCAGCGCGAAAACATCAGAGAGCATGAGCATCATACCTTTGGAAACGCTAAGCCCTTCTTTGGCGTCGAGCGTTATACCCTCACGAGCATACGTGCTGGCGTAGAGACCGAATGTGATTTATTATTATGTGCTTAAATTGCAAATAAAAACTTAAATATTGAGAGAGGTACCAAACACCCGAATAGCCTTGCTTCATCTTGCAGGTGGCGAAGAAGGCCTCATATCCAGGGATCTGAGTGAGATCGTCCGTCAGCATCTTCTCGCTGATCTTTGTCTCCTGCAGACAGACAATGTCGGCCCCAAGGTCCTTGAAGAAGGCACCCAGCAATGATGGCAGCTTCTTCACTATTGCCCGTAAGCCATTGACGTTCCATGAAACGATTTTCATTCCTTGTGCATTCAACGCAGGGTAAACTTGTAAAAAAATTCCAGCTCAAAATGGAGTGCTGGTTTGAAAGCAACGAGGAGGGGAGGATCTTGAACTGGGCTCACAAGAGAGCAGGGAGTTGCTTAGTGCAGTTTCTGCCTTTAGCAAGTTAGAAAGGCAGTGTTACTCAAACGCCAAGTGGCCTGCTGCTGAGTGTGTCTGAATCAAGTTTTTTTTGTGGCACTCACTGCTGTTGTATGAAGAAGATCATGAAGCTGGTAAGGAAATACATGGGTTTGCATCGTTTTTGCCATGTTGCCAAGGGAGAGAAAATCCACAACCAAGGGAGAGAAAATCAACAACTAGATCAAAAATTTCAACGTTTTGGGTGGTTATGACCTTGGTGAAAAAGAGTCATTGCCTCATGAGCACAGGTTCCTTGGCCTCTTTCCACAAACTTGTTGAGGAAGGACTCAGGGTTATAATTCATCCTCTTCCTTGGTCTCCCACCTCCCACTTCATTTTCCACCACCTGCCACCCTTTGTTCCTTGCCACCCAACCACCCCACCCTGCCTGCTGAGCCCCTTGCCTCAGAAACCTGCTCATGTCACCACTGACTTTGCAAGGATTGGGTCAATTAACCTGCTTGTGTTGACACCCATGTCCCTTGGCTCTTGTTGAGAACTTTGGTATCTGTCTGCATAAGCATCCACATGTCCTCAATCTGTGTATCTTTTGTGCCCTGTCCACTGGTAGGGGTGATGCCACAGTGCTCAATGTTCTCTTGTAAGAGAAGAAATGGTTGTCATCACCTCCTTGCTCTATCATGACTCTCCTGCCTCACTCCAACTGCTCAGCTCCCCACATCCCCAATTTGCTGCACTCACTCACCTGACCCCAATCCTGCAGGTGTCATGCTGAAGTAGTGGGAAGACCAAGAAGTTACTGATCCACTTTCTAATTGTAAGGATAGTCGCAGTACCAATTAGAATGTGGCCTTGAAATCTAATTCAAACCGCAGGAGATATTGGTACAGCAAGGGCCACTGTATCCTGTCTGCCTTGGTGGCAGATTCCTTTCTTTCTAGCAGAGTCGAGGAGGCGCAGAGAAGATGTCCAACGCGAACATTGAACTTGTGAAGAGTGTATACGAGATGTTCAAAGCTGGTGACATCTCCACCATGCTGGAGCACTGCACCGAGGACGTAGAGTTTCATGTGGCGTCAGGCGCTCCCTACGGCGGGCTTTACAAAGGGCGCAGCGCGGCTCTTGAGTTCTTCACCAAGAAGCTCAACATGACCTTCACCTCCTACGAAACGACGCACTTCTTTGGAGAGGGAGATCAAGTTCTGGTCCTTGTGTCCTACACAGGGACAGTGACCTCCACTGGAAAACCTCTTAACCTTCACTCGGTGCATCGCATGCACTTCGTAGACGGAAAGATAAGCCACTTCTACGAATACAACGGCGACGCTCGCGCTTATGTCGCCGCCTTTGAACAGTAAGGTGTCTGTCCTTGACCATCATATACGCTTGTACTCGAATCAATCTAGCACTGCTTCCCATCTTCAAGTTCCTTCCTTATCTCGAATTATCGTTTCCTTCTTAATTACATCACGTTGCACCAGGCCTTTTTCGTAACATCTCCCAGCCACAGGCTGCCTATGATTGTGTGGGCGATGATGTCTAACACTTGGAATCACACACACCCCAGTCTACTTATGTAGGGAATCCACATCAAGAAGACTACAATCACCTGGTATACCAGGTCAGGAGGTTTGGACGGGGCGGAACTGGACCAGGTAGCGCAGCTGCTGCTTAGACGAGTCATAGATGACATACTCGTCGTCCACAAAGTCGGACGGCTCGCTCGGCGTGGCGGCCACACCTATGTGCCCAATGGAGAGGTGGTGAGGTCGCGCTACTTGCAAGTAGAAAAGACGCCCAAAATGGCAACCGCGAGTAGAACAAGGGGCTACCGTGGCAAGAGTCGAAGCCTTGGGGCGGGGCGGTGAGATGGGGCGTGATCTGGCGGTAGTCCATCATGCGCCCCAGCTCCACGTCTACGAGCAACATGAAGCGAGCGTCATTGGCCGGCTCGACCTTCTTGCTCGCGACCTGCTGCTCCTTGCCTCCCCTGCGCTTGCCTGCCATGTCCACGACGCACCATGTGATGCCATGCGATGTCACCCTACAATACGCTGCTGCGGCGCGTTGCTCTACGGCGCATACCTTGGACTGGGGCCACGGGGCCGGAGGGGAGGGCGGCTGGCAGGTTGGTGTACTTGACGCTGGAGTAGGAGTTGTCGCTGAAGTAGATGCCCTGCCCCAAGTAGCCGAAATCGGTGCGCGCCGACAGACCCTATACCACACACCACAATCAAAGTTGTGTGTCGCAGGTCGCGTGTCGCGTGTCGTTGCGTGTTGCGTGTTGCGTGATACCTTGGACACGACGACCTTGGGGGGAAGGATGCCGCGCGACAGGAGGCCCACGAAGTTGAACACCTTGGAGGCGTGGAACAGCAGACGCTTGTGGTCGCGGTTGTCTCCTTCATCATTCCCATCGTCATCTCGAAGCGAAGACAGGCTGGAGATGGCAGATCGTTTCAGGGCTGACGACGACGAGGCGGAGCCCTTCACGCCCGCGCCCTTGTCGATCTCGAAGACCTCGGCCACCTCGAGCGTCATCAGCGCGTGCGACTGGGCCACGGCCGGCGGGCTCTGTTGACATCGTGCGAGAGAGAGACACACTAAAGTCAGTGTCCACAAGCTTCGCCAGTCGACGGCCACGTTGGCGTTGGGCCAAGCGGCAGAGGGGGAGGGGCGGTCCGCGTACGGTCTTCTTGCGGAGGAAGTGCTCCCGGATCTCGCGGTGCTTGGCGCTCGACTTGTCCACGGGCCTGATGCTGCACTGGAGGGCGTTGTACATGCGATCGATTTCCGACGCCGCCGATGTCCTGCTCCGCATGTTGCTCGTCTTTTGGTGTCGTGTGGTGTTGTGTCGTGAGTAGCCATTGTGCAATCGAAGGGGGAGGGTCATGCGGCTGGCAGGGCATAGGGAGGAGGGGGAGAGCTACCTCGATGATGTCCTTCATCAGTTGGAGCAGGTCCTGCTTCTCCTCGAGGAGCGTCGGGTTGTTGATGATCGCCTTGTGGACCTCCTCTTTGGTCGTGCCCAGCCGATGAGGAATGAGCGAATAGAAGTCCTGCGACAGCCTCACGATCCGTGCGTCCTTCTCCTGCGCGCACGTGTGTCAGGAATGCGAGGAATGGCCTCGTGTTGCATCGGCAATGGAGGTGGGGAGATACTTCATTGTCGTCGCCGCTGCTGTCGTCATCCGCGGTGAGGAGATCGTTGAGCTGCGACAGCACGTCCTCGCCGCGCTGGATCTGCTTGCGTGAGAGGATGCCCAGCGGGGTCTCGATACCGCGCGTGGTGATCTTGGCCACGACTGTCTTGCTGACCGACTCGCTGGCCTGGTCGTACAGATGCTTCACCAGCCGCTGCACCTCGGGCGGCAGCGTCGACGCCCCACCACCGTCGCGCTCCGCCGCCTCCGATTGGCTCGCATTCCTTTCCGCATTCTGTACGCGTGTCGCTGAGGTCAGGAATGCGAGGCGCATGGGTGGCGTGGTGGAGGAGGCGGACCTTGGTGGAGCCGATCTTGGGCGAGACAGAGACGAGGTCGACGTGCCTGTAGCCCTTCTCGTCGGCCGTCTTCTGGGCCATGACGTGCTCGTAGAGCAGCTCGGCGTCCTCCAGCGACTGCAGGTAGCGCGTCTCCTTCTGCCCCACCTTGGTCTTGGCCGAGTCCAGTTCGTCAGTTCTTCCGTGATGCGTCAGTATACGATAGATGCATCGACTGATAACACACACACACACACACACACACACACACACACACACACACACACACACACACACACACACACACACACACACACATCACACACACACACATCACATCACATCACACACACATCACACACACATCACACACACATCGCACATCACACACACACACACATCACACACATCACACAAGGCGCACGCACATGAAAGGGTCAGCTGATGTGAAAGAGGTTTGCGCAGGTGAGCGAAGGCCACTACCCGGGAGTATCGGGGGACACGTATTCGTTGGACATGTGTAACTCCATGCTATAGAACTTGTTGTGGTTGTCCCTGATGTCCATGCACTGGCCGACGACGACCATCAACCATCACGGTAAGGCTGTTGGGTCTAGACAGGCAGGATGGGGTGGGCGAGCGTACGTGGAGCACATCCATGCGGAGGAGGTCGTAGTTGGACGCGGGGAAGTAGGGTTCCACATTCCCGCCATAGCTCCACACTGATCCCGCCATAGCTCCACACTGATGCCTGAGGGATCTCTGGTGTGCAGAGTAATATAAATCTATTAAAAATTAAAATTAAAAATTAATACAAAATCAATGAGTAGCACTCACTCTTGCGCTCGGCGGCCGCCAAGGCTCGCTCCTCGTCAGTTGCCTCCTGCGGCTGGGCCTGCACACACAACGCGGCGCTTAGTATTCCTTGCGCATGATGGAATGCAGGAATGCACATTCCTCATACACGCACGCTGGTCGCGCACCTTGGAGGCTCCGAGCCTGAGCTGGGCGAGAAGATCGAAGGCGGGGTACTCCTTGACTCGGGCGCCCTTGCGCAGGCATTCGTCGAGCCACTCGCCGGCCACGACTTGGAAGGCGCAGCCGTCCCGCGCCCTCTTGCCCTCCTCCACGAACTTGCGTGCCTGGCGCACCTTGCCGGAGAGGTTGTCGGCCACCTCCTTCTCGGTGGCAATAAGGTGGGTGCACTTGTCGTTGAGCATGTAGCTGACGGCCCCGCCGTGCCTCTTGATCTGGTCGGTCAGTTCGGACTTGCGCTTGAACGCAAAGTGTTCGGAGAAGGAGAAGACCAGGTCTGCGAACAGGTCCGACGACGATGAATGCGATGACGATGACGATGATAACGAATCGTCGTTGTCAAACCACTTAAAGGATGAAGACGAGGAGGAGTGTGGTGATGAAGTAAAAGTGGTCGTGTCCCACTTGCTGGCCTGGTTGGCCTTGAGATCCTTCATGACGGCCTTCAGCTTAGGCGCGTTTTCTGTGGCCTTGGCCCACTGCTCGACCTTGTTCGTCACCGCCCTGTCCACCGCCTCCCTACGCTCGCCGGCGATTGCATGCGATTGGCGTGAGCTCTCTCATGGCATGGCGGCGTGGCGCGCACCGATGAGGAGGGAGGGCCTACCATCGCAGGGGCCTCGACGCAGATTCGAACTCGGCTTGGGCTTCCTTGCGCACGTCCTTGACCATCCATCGGGCGATGGCGTCGATGGTGGTGTGCTGTCGCCCGTCTGTGCACGGCAAAGTGAAGGGCTGCTTTAATTATGTGGACCACGACCACTACCACGACCACGACCAAGGGGTACCGCCGCTCTGGCTGGAGACTTCTTGCAGGGCTTGCTCGTATCGAGCCGGGCTCAAGAACAGATCGGCGAGCTCCTCTTCCGAGTCGACAACGTCGACATGAATGCTGACGGCCTTGAGTGGATTCGCGTGACACGAGAGCAGCGATCAGCGGGGGAGGTAAGGACATCACACGTGAACGGCTGGGCACCGCGGTGTGCGGTCCCGCGAGACCCTACCTCGCTGGCGGCGGCCTTGCCGGCGGCGGCCTTCTTCTTGACCATCTGGTGGGTCCTGCCTTTGGTCTTGAAGGCGTAGGCGGAGAAGAGTTCCGCGCTCAGGACGTCCTTGAAGGAACCCACCTTCCTGTCGGCCAGGTCGACCGGGTACCACACCACGCCTGGGTGGTGCACGTTGATTAGACCAAAAACGACCCAACGTAAAACCAAAACAAACCAGTGGATCTGGCTGCCCCCAACTACCTTCACCAGGTCCCCTGATGTTGAATTCCTGGTAGACCCACGGATCGAACCGGTCCACCTCGTCCACGATGGCATTTATCTTGGGCAGTTGACCCTGAGACAGACAGCAAGTTCATTAATTTATTCAATTAGACATATGAAACAACATATATCACGGAATTTAAAAAGTAAAGATATGAGGCGGGTACCTCCAGCAGTTGTTCGTTGGCCAGGTGAAGGTTCATGTAGTCGAACCCCCACGGGATGATGTGCATGCCGTCCGGCAGGCTGTAGGCTAGTCATCACCAGTAAGTCGCGCGCACACGCACTCTCATGTCATCACAGCCGTGTGCGGTACCGCCGAGCAGGGTCTTGATGTCATCGGGCTCGATCATCAGATAGTTGTCGATGTATAGTGAGAACACGGCGAAGATGCATCTGTCCAGCATGCCGATGGCCACCTCGCTCTGGTGGTTCCATGCGCCATAGCCAAGTCAAAGGTGTGGCAAAAGGGAGGAGTGGGAGGGTGGAGCAGGGAAGTGACGTTACGCCTTTCTGCACGCCGGGCCCGCACCACTCGCCAAAGATGGTGAGCGACGCAGTGGGTGTAGTGCCAAAGTCGCGCCGCAGGTACGAGTGCGCGCGAGGCCACAGCGAGGCAAAGTAGCCGGCGTTGTCCTTGGCCCACTTGGCCAGCCCCTTGTTCTCCTCGTCGATGAACCTGAGTGTAGAAGAGGAAAGGTGGATGGCAGGGGTGAGCAAGGGAGGGACATCAAGAGCGAAACACAAACCTGTTCCGGCTCTGCACGCGGAAGGCAGAGTCGGCTGAGATGGTGATGGCGCCATTACAGCCATGCAGCTTGATCTTGCCCTTGTAGCCCACCTGCCCCCTCTGCCGGTAGAATTTTAGTAAGTTTTTTTAATGAAATTAAAATGCAAGTACCGTGGTAGGGGTGCGGCTTTGGTTTCGTAGGACGTGGTGAAGCCCTTCTATGTCCGGCCAGTAAACAAATCCTTGGTCGTCCATTCGTTCGTGACAGTGTGGTCTACCAGGTACCTGGAACGCTAATTTATGCTTCTATTTTCACAAGAAATTACCCAAAATGGTTTTTGTTCAGCCCGTAATTAATGCCCGACTAGGAATTCCCCAAAAGAACTTGAAGTATTCTAATTGTTTATCCTGATACATAAACCTCCAAATATCAGACAATGAATCAAACTCAGAACCCCAAGGCAGGTGCATTTTTATATCATACTTCTGTTCCTGTGCAGTCCTGTTAGATTCATGATGTGCCAGCTAGTCCACCCAGCAGCAATGATTGGACTGGAAGTTCACAGATACAGGTGATGTATGATCCATTTAGGGGTTTCTGTCCCTTTCTTTTTTGTCTTGGCATTACAACATCACACCACCTCCCCCTTTTACTAATCAAAATCCATTATATTGCACATACCAAACATTTCCCCTCCCTAAAACATTGCAAACTTAAAATTAAAATTGTTACATGGTCTCATGCTGGTGTTACCAGACAGCACCACATTCCTGGGAATGAGTGTACAAAAAAAAACGCCAGTCATTTTCTACCACTCTGTGATGATCTCAATTGGCCAAACGGTCTCCAGGGAACACTCACCAATATTGCAGGTATGCATCTTCGTGGGTTTGGAGTGTACCACTCTGTGCTGTTCCTTTTCCCTCACCTTTATTGTTCCTCTTGCTCAAGGGCTTATTGCTAACTATGCTTATTAAACCTGTTTGAGCAGTGCACTGTGACCACATGTGCCACAGTGTGACACTAGTTGCCATGGGGTGGTTGTCCAGCTCCCTGATTCCCAACAGCCAGAGCAGCCACCCACACCCCACAAATAGCTCCAGGTTGTTGACATAAGGAGATGCTCCAATTCCAAACAAGTGCTGTCAAGAGGATAACGAGCCTGCTGCAAGAGAACTTTGGCCAGCCTCTGGTATCTGTTGATGAGATGCCCTTGAACCCACATGTGTGTGCTGTGCATGGCCACAATGCCACCCTCTTTGCCCTCAGCTGGAGTTGCATCACCTACCCCAAGTTTGTAATCTTGAACACCAAGGCAAGGGTGGCACTAACACTGACAACTGCAGCGATTCACCACACTGATGAAGTGGAAGCTGCCTTCTCCAAGATCAAGAAGGCAATATGAACTCCAGATGGCGATTGCAGTGGCCCTCCAGACAGTCACGCTGCCTGGTGTGAGCACATCAGGTACGTGCCTTCGGTTCCTGCCGTACCTGTCGGCGCACGTGCGCCCTGACCCAGTGCGAACTCCAGTGCTGCCAGGGCGCCGCGAGCATGGACCACGTGCTTGCGCATCTGTGCGCCAGGCATCCCAAACTGATCCCCTCCCCCAAGACCGGCTCCTGGGACCTCCGCTCGCGACTCTCCGATTTTGGCTACCGAATCAACTTGGTTGAATCCACAAACACAACACAACCGCTCACTTCATATGGCCACGAATACACGACAGGTGCCCATTAACGCTTCGGGTGGCCGCCGCTGACGATGTGGATGCGGGGGTGGTCCCGGGCCGCTTGGACGACGGTCTCCTTGGACAGGCGGTGGCACTGGCAGACGCTGATCCGCGCGAGGGCCTTGGCGCTGGCCAGGACGTGCAGGAAGTGCTCCTCGCGCAGCTCGGTGGCCTGGGCGAGGTCGAGCTCCTCCACGGCGACCGCCGGGCCATCTTGGGCGAACAGGGGCGCCCGGCCCAGGTTCGGGGCGGCCACGGCCTTGATGCGCCGCACCGACTCTAGCCCGCTGAGGGCCGTCACCGCGCAACCGCCGATGTCGACCTCGTCCATGTCCCGACCGCGCGCGGCCAGCTGGCGGCCCACGGCGGCCAGGCCCACCTCGGCGGTGAGCCCCCGCGACCGTATCAGGTTGAGGCGGCGCAGGTGGGGAAAGCCGGCCACGATCTGCTCAAGCTCGGCGTCGGTGATGTCCCAGAAGGCCACGTTGAGTGCCTCCAGCCGCGGGCAGACGGCGGCCAGCCGCGCAAAGTAGTCGCCGTCCCGCGCCTGCGCGTGCGCGTAGTAGGAGGCCGCCATGTTGAGCTCCACGAGGCACTCGAGCCGCGCGCCGGTGGTCGGCGTGGGGAGCGAGTGGAACGGCAGGAAGGCGAGGTCGTTCAGGTGCAGGCGCGCGAGGCGAGGGAAGAGCCGGTGCAGGTGGTGCGTGACGCGATCGGTCAGCCGATGGCAGTTGGAGACGTCCAGCTCCTCCAGCCCGTAGGGCCCGTTGAGGTTGGCGTCGGCCGACTCCTTCAGCCGCTTGATGACCGACTTGACAGAGGGCTGGTCCTCGCGGGGGAGCCTGGTCAACCGCAGCCCGCCACCCTCGGCCGGCGGGCCGCCGTCGGCGTCCAGCAAGTCGTCGAAGAAGGGGCCCTTGTCGACGGCGTCGAGCGGGAGCAGGAAGTCGTCGGTGAGCGCGCCGCAGCCGACCAGAGACCAGCGCGCGATCCGGGGCTGCAGGCACCGCACCAGCACCATGGTGAGGCTGCGCAGCGCGCAGAGGCTGGGCGCCCAGGTGCTCTCGGTCGAGTCCTCCCAGTCGTTGCCGGCCAGCGCCACCTCGAACTCGGCCAGGGCGCACTCGGGGTGGGCCACCGTGCGGATGAGGTAGGCGTTGATCGCCTCGCTGCTGTCGAACACCTCGCGCACGGAGGGCGTGATGGCCAGCCGCGTCAGGCTGCGCGCGAACATGTCGGCCAGGGCCTGGTAGCGCGCGAACGACTCTGACCAGAAGTCGCGGCCTTCCTCCTCGAGGCGCTCGGCCTCCTCGTCCGACGTCTGGGCCAGGACGGCCCACACCTTGTGCGCGAGGTAGTCGGGCAGCTGCGCGGCGTTGAAGGCCGACAGCTGCGCCGGATCGCAGGTGCGCAGGGCCTCGAGGCAGTGCTCGGCGAGAGTCGAGCGCGGGGCGCGCGTCGCG
>JANDJZ010000736.1:0-24877 GCA_027943245.1 Acanthamoeba sp. SK_2022b | reverse complement strand
TGGTTTATTTACAATCATGCCTTGGTGTTCTGTCTTCGTAGCACAGGAAGGAACAGCCGGTGCCTCTTCTTTGGCTCCTTGGCCGGTGGAGAGGGCTGGGGGCTTGTGCTCTGGTCGAGTTCTTCTACTTCCCTCACGCTGGGCAGGCAAGCGCCGAGGTCATTCTCGTTATCGAGTACCTTCTCGGGCGCCGCCTCTTCTGTGATGGCTTCGAGGCTCATGTCGCTTAACTTTCCACGTAGCTCCACTGCTCCAAACGCCACCGTGGCTCGCCGGCGCAGCGCTGTTCGTCGTGGGGACTCCGCATCCGTGGCGCTTGGCTGTGCGACAGAGTCGTATGATCCGCTGCTCGGTTCGTCTTGGCAAATCTCAGCTACAGGCGGACGCGGGTGGATGAAGATGGGTGAGTCCTGAAACGCGGATGGGTCAAGGTCGAACGAAGGTGACGGGCGACTAAAGTTCCAGCTGAAGCGCCTGGTCTTCCTGGTGGGTATAGCTCCAGCTGATTGTGTTGAGCGCGGGTTAGTGCTCATGCTTGCTGGTCGTGTGTCGGTTCGGCTCTATGTCTGTTTAAACGGCGTGTCGCGACGTGATGATGATCTCGTGTGTCCATGGTTGCGGTATTGTCGCCTGGTAAAGGAGATCCAGCCTATCGAAAGCTAGGCGACCGGTTAACCTGCCAACTAGCCAGGAATAGACCAAGCCAAGTATGGAAACTCCCGAAGACGTGTGCGCTGGTTGGTGGGGGGCGTTCACACCAAGCAAACTCTTTACTCGTCATCCTGAGCCCTTGTCCGCGGTCTTACGTCGGATAAGGGACAGGAAGCTTCTCCTCTGTGGTCGGGGCACATGTTCCTTCTTCATCTTCTTCTGGTTTCTCTTGCTGGTGATGCCGGCCTGTTCCTCAGCGCTGTCTGTCAGCTGGAGGTCTTTGAGCGCCTGCAAAGCCTTCCCGAGTTCGGCCGCCTCGTAGTTGAGCGACAGTCTCTTGGGGAGCTGGCAAGCGTCTAGAAGCTTGTTCCTGGGCGAGCTCTGCAGGTCTTGAATGTCGAACGACCTGCTTCGCTCCTTCTCCCTCCGCCCCTCCGCCTCAACGATGCTCTTGCGCTTCGTGAATGTGGCCTCCTCCGGCTCTGCCAGCTCTGGGAGCCAGCAGTCTTCGTCCTCTTCCTCGATCACGGCCTGAGTTATCGGCTGACGTAGTGGGGATGACGAAGGAGGTTTGTAGACGGGTGACTCGCAGAAGGCGTCGGGAGCGATATCAAACGAAGATGATTTGTGTAGGAAGGGCAAGTTGAAGCGACCGTTTCTTCTCGTGTTGACGGCCCCCGAGCTTCTCGCCAGCGCCATATCCTTCTTGTACTCGTTTACCTTTTGGGATCCCGAGAGAGCGTTATAGGGGCGCCGAGTTGGTGATGCCAAACTTGTGGCGCCTTGGTGTCAATCTGTGCCTGTTAAGTCTGGAAGGCAGGGCCGATCTTGGTTTGGGGTCAGGAGTAGGTGCTGCTGCGCCAAGTCAGATGTCGATTACCTAGTTATTGTGGTACAGATGCTTGGTGGATTGTGCCGACGTGGGAATGGATAAGCGCGGCTTGCCGGAGGAGGCAAGGTTGCTGTGTGGAGCTCGTCCCTTAGTTGCTGCAGGTTCCTCCTCAATAACTGCAGGCGGTGTTTGAGTTTCCCCCACTTCTCGTCGTGTATGATACGAACCTTGCGACAGGACACCCGCGCAGACTTGAGCTCTGCTGTCAACTTGCGGAAGAGGGACGGCAACGCCTCCAACGCTGTTGCCACCTAGCCGCATCCGGAGCTGCGAACCTATCCTTTTTCAGTCATTTATTTTGTAATAAACAGTTGCCCTTCTGTACAAGCTCCGGTGACGGTGCGTGTCTCCTCGCTAAAGAGGAAAACACCGGTTGGTGGATGAAGCAGGCCTCACGGAAGGTCAGTCAAGCTCTTCTTAGGAGGAGGCGGCTGTCTACAGCCGAGAGCAACAAAAGAGAAGAGAGCCAGTCAGCGTGGCACGCAGGTAAGACTGACTGCACCATAGAAAGGTCGTACTCAAACTTGGTCTCGACACGTTTGGTTTGCTTCTTGAACTTGCCATCATGCGCTGTCCCAGCAATTAGCACAGTCTTGCTTGAATGGGGGGGGGCGTATGTACCGGTGTGACCTCCACCAGAGTTGCCAGAAGCCTTCCAGCCAGGCTTGAAGTTGGGACCATGATCCACACGCTCAAAGCCTGGTCCCTTGTTCGCTTCGTTGATCTTTGCTTCAAACAACGCCTTCTTGTCAGCCATCTTCTTGCTCTCTCTGCTCAGCTTCGCTTGTGTTGGTGTTTCTGGCCAGGCGCTCAAGCGCACCCAAACAGAGCAACACAAATTAAAAGAGAAAAACAAGAAAAAGGGCCATAAACTTTTTCTCGTTCCTGCCCGCAGGCAAAGTACCACCAAGATGCCAGTTGCACTGGCGGCAGTCCGTGTTGTAAGTCAGAGCACAGCATGTTGAAGGCGTTTCGCAAGCGCATCGTCACAATGCTTATCTCCTTGAAGGCGCGAGAGGCTCTGGGCAACGGCCCCACCGGTACGCGATGAACAACACCTCTTCCATTCTGAAGAGGCGGCTAACGTGACACGGTGTTGAAGAGCTGTTGCCGTTTGCTCCTACGGATGGCGAAGTAGCGGAAGTGTGGGATCGGTTTGCAAGCAAAGACCACATCGTGCTGGACGTCTTGCTGGAGATACTCACCCTCGTACGCTACCCCATTCGCGGCACATCTGTACAAGCAGACGACGGCGAGCCTCTTTCGGCTGCTGTAATGGTCCTGCTCAAGGTCATCTTCAGCCACCCCAGGTAAGTTGCTTCTCACGGCGGAAGTACTATTACGTGTAAGGCCTTAAGTCATAGTGACCGATTGAAACAGCTCGCTGGAGACGATCGAGCAAGCACTACGAGCTCTCAAGTTTCAGTTCTCGAGCGAGTTAGATAGCTTCCTGCAGTGCGCAGAGCATCACGCTGGGATCAGTCCAGACGCCATCATCAAGGCATGTCCCAACTTTGTCAGGTGCGGTGACCCCTCGCCTCACGGTGTTCTCGAAACTCTCTGGCTGACAGTTCCTAGGCGGGCCTTGATGCTCTACGGGTTCGTGGTCGCGCACCTACACGACGAAGCCAAGCTGTTGGTCCTACTGGGTCCCAACTTTCCTCGAGTCAAGACCAACGCCACCGGCAACACCCTTCTCACTACTCTGCTCGTTCACAGCCTGCAATCCCCGCACATGGACATTCGAGGGAAAGCCATAGAGGCACGCCTCCGGTCTAACAAGCATCACGTTGGTCACGCCATTAATCAAACCACTACTTCAGATTATCGGCAACCTTTGTCTCGCCTCGGAGAAGTTGGCCACCAGATGCTTCCCTCTCTTTGATCGTGCTCTGTCAAAGGGTACCCCGGCTTGCTCCCACTTCGAAGGCCTTTGCTGATTCTTTGCTGATGCAGATCTCGAGCCAATACGTGTCGCGACCCTCAAGATCATATGTGACCTCTGTTTCTTCTACCCATCTCTCAACGACATCGAGCTCTTGTTCGCAACTGAGCAAGCCAGCGCAATGATCCGTGTGTGCTTCACGACGCTCCTTCCCGAGCTGCTCTCTGGTGCGTGCTTACTATGAAGACGATTGCACACCGCAAGTCGCGGTAGCGCTAAGCCTGGCGCCTGTGTGCAGGTCCGTCCAAGGAAATGCAGCTCATCGCCGCCATCGCGATTGCTCGTATGCTGTACCATGCGCACCACGACGAACCCGAAAAGCTCGTACCTCTCCTTGCACAGATCTCGTATTGCGTGCTTGCTCACAAGGGGCAAACTACTCTTTGCGCGGCAGCTGCTGTCTCTTGTAGACAAGTATTTCTCGCCGTACTCGCAATCGGCTGATTCCATGACCCTCGATGAGCACCAAAGGCTCATGGGGATCATCTACGTCTTCTTTCAGAAGGTACTCCTTCGCGTGCGTTTGTTGCGCCAACGCTCACTTGTCACCAGTACACCGACAGCAAGGAGGCTCATCAGACCGAAATCGCCAACACGGTCGTTCTTCTTGTCTTGGAAGCGCTAGAGGGACGCGTTATCCCTCCTTCGACATACAGCCCTGATCCGGATGAGCAGCTCTTTGCCTACGCAGATGTGGAGATGCCCCCCACGGTACTGCTCAATCTCGCTTGTTTGTTGGCCACCTGATAGCCAATTCCCCCCTTGTTGCCCTCGCGTTGCTCGCAGGCCGAGTTCCTTGACTTCAACCGCAAGGTCAAGTTTCTGCTCTCCTTACTGGATTCTGCGCTCGTACCCACCGTCATCGAGAGCATCGTGTGCAATGTCGCCAATTCGATGCAGTCAGAGATGAGCGTCGAAGAAGCGACGGCAGTTCTGGGCCTTTGAGCTGTAGCTCGAGCTATTGCTGTACTGAAGACTGGCCTTTTTGTTTACTCAAGTCTTCCCTGCCTCTCTCTCTGGCTTGTGGCCGGATACTACAAGGTTTGATTTCATTTATGTAGAAGGCAGTCGCCAGCATCGCCAACGAACAAAATAGTTACAGTACATATCGCCTCTTCTTCTCTCCTCCTAATGCACAGTCTCTCTCGAACGCGGGGTATGGCCTTAGCTCGAGTGCTTCCGCTGAAGCGGACTGGAGGGGGTTGACGTAGCGCGCTCCATGGAGAGTGTGTGGCTCTGGACCCACTTTCTCTTCTGGTCGACAGAGACGAAGGGGAGCACGTAGGTGGCGTCCGCGCTCTCGATCTCGATCGAATTGCTGCCATCGTCGAGGCCGTTCATCTTGAGGTTCACGCGCGCCTCGCTAAACGGTAGGACTTGGATCACTTCGAACTGCTTCGGCGCGCCCTTCTTCGCTTTGGGGCTGGAGCTGGAGCTGGCCGATTGCCCCTCGACGAGGACCAGAAGGTCGGAGAAGAGGAAGTAGTGCCGCGGGAAGAACTCGTTCCGCTGCTGCACAGTGAGCAAGAAATGCGCGTAAGTTGCTGCCTCCTTCTCCTCCTGAAGATGGTTGAGTTCGGGGGAGTCTTACCTTGGAGGCCTCCAGCAGGGTGCCCTCTTGGAGGTACTGTCGCCCGGGCACCATCAACTGCACCCCGAATTTGTCTGTGTTCTTGAGCTTTCGGATGACCTTGGCCATCGCCTCCACGCAGTCCTCCCGCTCCTTTCGCTCGTTGACGACGCCGACCACGGTCTGGATCTTGGCCAGCGCATTCGTGAGCTTGACGTAGTCGGGATGGTCAGCGTCGGTGGACTTGATCAGCTCCTGCTCAGGGACCCACCAGAGAAGATAGACATCGAGGTAAGGACGCATCCATCTCTACGAGCCCGCTGCACAGAGACGTACCCGAAGCAGGAGCGGATACTTGCAGATGCGCTGCACCGGCTTGATCAGGTAGTCTCTCAAGGACAGCCGGTTGGTCTGTGCGTAGGCGCGAGCGAAGAAAGCGCGAAGCCTAGCGTTGGTGGACTTCTCGAGCTTGCCCGCCAGCTCCGCCGCGGCGGTGTGGTTGCCGCAGTACTTGCCGTACATCTTCAGGTAGTCTCCCTGTGGTGCTGCCGGGTCAGCTCGGGTTCTTACCCCCCCCCCCCTCTCTTCCCTTCCCTCTACACCAGCAAGAGCGTGCTTCCGTACGAAAAGGAGGAAGCTGTCGCCCAGTTCGTTGCCGTTGGTCTCCTTGACACGCTGCACCATGTCGGTAAGCAGATTACGGTTCACTTCGATAAGCTGCTTCACGTTGGAGAAGATCATGCTCGACTCCTCTTTCGTGACCACGCCCTCCTCGAGCATGGGCGCCCTGTAGCACGGCGCCACACATTAGCCTTTGTTCGAATGATAAAACTCGGCAGGCGCTCAGGAAAGCACGTACATGAAGGCGGACACCATCACTTCCAGGTCGTGCACGAAGTCGCGCTCTGTGTTGATGATCTCGTTGATAACCCGATTCCTCTGCCTCACTTCCGGGGCCAGGTCGCTGCCGACGTTCATGACGTCTTCGCGTTCCCTTGATTGCATCATCGCCTGCGGGCTGTCGGTGCGGAGCAGCAGTAGCTCGCGGTGCAGGGGTACGGCATCGGAACTGTTTTGATTGGAGCAAGGTTAAAATAAACCGACCAATCAGCTTTGTGATTAACGGTCGGTAAGTTACCTGGCAGGGCCTTCACTTGCCATGGCGACCAGCGAGTCCGCGGATCCGAACTTCTTAAGGTTCGTCCACGACGTGCTGCGGGTGAGGGTCTTTGTGGCGGGCTTGTGGGTGAGTTCGAGCGGCGACCTGATCTTGGGGGTGGTTGGACAAGCCTTGGCCAGGTCCTCGGCCTCCATGCCGGCCAATTCCGCGCTGAGGCTGGTCATCTCGAAGGACACCGTGGCCCGCTTCGTCGTGCGTCGCTCCTTCACGGTCGCGGCGGCCTTGGCGCAAGAGCTGGGAGAGTCGAGCGTGTTGCTTCTGTCGCGGTGGACGACCTGGGTGAAGGCCAACGCTCCTGGATAGGCATCGGCGCTCGAGGCGCTCCTCTCGCGGCTCGCAACGGGCGTTGGGGCGGGCTCTGGATCCGCCGTCCTGTGCTCCTTCCTACTCTTGAACAGACCGAACGTCAGGCGCCGCCGTACGGGCTCTTCTCGCTTTCTGGTATCTTCCATGGCCTCCTGGTCTCGATGGTGCTTGTTCAACGTTTCTCTATTGGCTAGGCGAATCGGTTCAGCCGGCAGCGGGTGGTGGCTGTGGCGCAGAGAGAGTGGCGGTGATGGTGCGTGCTTGGGGAGTTGTAAACAAAACTCTCCCTCGTTCGACTATTTATGTCAGGAAGAGAGCGGTTAGGGAGGGACGCGTCGTTGTGACATGGGCTTAATTCGCGAAGCTATTCGTAGGCAACAGCCTGCGGTTGCTGCGCGACAGCCCAGATGCACGACGCGAACCAGTTCACGAGAACTTTGCGCGCTTGGCAACGTAGCTTCGACAAAGCTGTGGCGAGTCTCCCGTGCGTGAATGGCTCTCCTTACCCGACGAACCTCAGCTCCTCTTCCCGCTGATGGTCAACCCACCTCGCAACAACTGACCCGTACGGAAAGGGGATCCACCCCGACGGCGGTGATACAGAACTGCTCCTGTTTTGGGCATCCTCAGCATCTTTAATTTACCCGTTTTTCCTCTGAAACGCGCAGGTTGGGGTCAGGAAGAGGCGCCGTTGCTGTCCTTCGTGGTGGTCTTCCAGGCTTTGAGGCTGCTGCCGATGTTGCTGAATGCCGTAGAGGACTGCTTCCACCTATTGAGAAGCTTGTTCACCGTCGCCTCGCCCTGCTGCGTGCCGCCAATGGCGTCCGACGCCGGCTGAGCTCCGTGCTCGACCTCGTCTGCGTTCTCCGCGCCGGTGGCCCCGCTGGCCGCTGGCGACGGCGATGATGAGGATGACGACGAAGCCGTGGTGATCCCCGACGACGAGGACGACGACGATGACAGGCTGCTGCTTCCTTCGTCGTCCTTCGTCAGGCTTCGTGGCGTCGAGCTGGCCCGTTGCGTCTCCTCGCTCCTCTTCTTGGGCGTCGATGGCGCGGTCACCTGTTCGGGTTCCGGTCAGACCTTTGCCCTGGGGCCGGTTAACTACCAAACAACCACCACGTCGAGGTGCGTGCCTGCATGTCGTGCAGCATCGAGGTGACCGTCTTCTTGAACGACGAGTCCATCACCTGTCCCCCCCCCGAGTCTTCTGTTAGCGCGAGTTGCAGTCAACGCCAGCCATGCTCGAGCGAGTGACACACAAAACAACACAACACACACGCGCACCTCAAAGTCGTTTTGGAGGAAGGCGAGGCCGGGCACGAGTCCGTCGCGCACCACCTCTTGCGAGAGAAGTGCCAACAGAGAGTCAAGGAGGCCCCTCTCCCGGGATCCGGGCCAGCGCAGCGCGAGGGAGAGAGAAGGGGGGGGGGAGAGAGAGAGAGAGAGAGAGGATGGGAGGATGGGAGGATGGGGAAAGGATATCACTTCCGTGGAAGGCCCGGAAAGCGTCGAGGAGCGCCCTGGCCGTGCTCTGTCGAAGCAAACACAGCACAACACAAGGTTGAGTTGCGCTTCGGCCAAAGAGCCAGGCGACGATGGCGATTGGGGCGGATGAGAGAGAGGCGGGTCACCTGGCGCTGGGGCGTGTCTGTACAGGTGTTGTTCTTTTCGGCCATCCGCACCAGCTTGGGAAGCAGGACTGGCGTTGTGTAGAACAAAATAAAATTACAAATTACAAATAAACAATTTTTAGAAAAAAGAGATTTGTTAATGAACAACGCTAGGAGCAAGGGTCATGCGTGCAGGGCTTTGGGGGGAAGGGGTACAAGCATCGCGGAAGATGGCCTTGACTTGAGGGATGATGGCTGTGAACGTGTTGATCAGTTCCTGTGCAGCAAACGAGCACGTTAGAGTAAAGAACTTTGCGTTAACCGAGGCAAGGCAAACGATCCGATAAAAATAATGCAGAACATGAAGACACAAAAGATAAGCGTGACGGCGCAACCTACCTGCTGTACGCCACTGCCTTCGTCCTGCTCCCACGTTTCGAACTGTACGTTGATCCTCTCGAGCATCTGGCGGCGTATATAGTTGTCACTACTACAGACACGAGCCCACGACTAGAGAGAGAGAGTTTGGGTGGGGGCAGGTACGACGTTGTCCGGGATGTTGATCGCCACGTCGCCGATGGGCATAATCGCAGCAACACGCACCGAGGCCTGCCGCGTTCCGAAACATGGCACTCTTAGAAAACCGGTTCACACCATACGACAGGACGCGCGAAAGAAGCTGTGTGTGTGTGTGTGTGTGTGTGTGTGTGTGTGTGTGTTGTGTGTGCTGGGTATGGTGTGTGGGCGTGATATGTGGTATGTGGGCGTAGTGCGTACTTCAATGTCGTTGCCCAGGGTGAGGAGGGCCGGCAGCACTCGCTTCGTCACCTTTTCCTTCTCCATGAAGGTCGTCTGTGCGCATAATTAATTAATTAATCAATTAATTATAAATAAATAAAAAAGTGCGCTTCGCTGTTGTCTTTGGCGCGTACCATGTGATCGAACATTTTGACGAGCGTCTGGCGCACTTGGGTGGAGGGGTGCACGACCAGGTCCCACAGGAAGGTCAGTATGAGGTCGCGCATCTCGTCTGACCGTTTGCTGTCGTGAGGGAGTACGACAGGGAGTGAGCCGACACGCCGTCACGTCGCTTTCCTCAGCGAAAACTACCCACACCACACCACACCACACCACACCACACAACACCACACCACACCACACCACACCACACCACACCACACCACACCACACCACACCACACCACACCACACCACACCACACACGCATACGGGCCAGTGGGGGAGGCGGTACCACAACAGCTCCACGCAGTCGTTGACCAGCGCGAGGTGCGTGTGGTTCCAGCCGCTCTCCTCGAGCGCCACGTTGATGGTCAGCTCCCTGCAGCCGACGCCTTGGCCATCAGTATAATAACAAAAATAATATCTAAACTTTATCAAAATAAAACAGAAATATATTTAAAAATTAAACTAATAAATGGTAGGCCTACCGGAGGTATGCAGTGAGCTTGTCATTGCCGAGGAATGGCAGGACGCCCACCACGAAGACCTGGAGGGCTGCCAGCCGTCTAGCATCCGATTCTGCGTATGTGCGTGCGTGCGTGCGTGCGTGCGTGCGTGCGTGCGTGCGTTGTGTATATGTGCATGTGCGTGTGCGTGCGTGTGTGTGCATGCGTTTGGATGTGCGTGAGCTGCTGGCCACACGGCTTCAGATCGAAAAGCGGGCCCGCATTTGGGCGAGCGAGGTACCGGGCGAGTTGATCTCGCGCAGGAACTGCGGCTGCAGCACGTACTGCACAAAGGCCTCGCCGGCCTCGCGACACAGGCGCACCACGACCGTAGTCATTCCCTGTGTGTGTGTGTGTATATGTGTGTGTGTGTGTGTGTGTGTGTGTGTGTGTGTGTGTGTGTGTGTGTGTGTGTGTGTGTGTGTTGGCCCCACGGAATACGGAGCGAGAGGGATAGGAGGGAGCCACGTGCCTTGGCCATAATGTTCAGCACTTCGTGCGGCTTGGACTGTTCGGACACGCCGACCATGGGCACCAGCAGGTCGATCTGACATCGCGATTGCGTTTTCGTTTTTCGTTTTCGTTGTTTCGCAGCGAACGACGTGTGAGAGGCGACGCCACGCCATCGCCGCCATCGCACAGAGAGGGCAAGGGGAAAGAGGGGAGAGGAGACACGCACCAGCTTGGGAATGTACACAAACGAGAGCCACTCGAGAGCGGGCCACGTCATTCCCTGGAAAAATGGGTGAGCGAGCGAACGGTGATTTGTTGGCTCTATCGAGAGCTGTGTGTGCTCGTGCGTGTGTGCGTGTGCGTGCGTGTGTGTGTGTGTGTGTGTGTGTGAGAGAGAGAGAGAGAGAGGTATACCTGCTCTATTCCGCCGGCGCAGTGTTCCTTGAGGTAGTCGGCCAGATTGCGGGTGAGATATCGTCGCTGGCCGGCCGACAAAATGCACAGTGAGTCGCTGCAGCCATTCACGCGAGTGAGCAAAGGAGAGCGACACACGCGTTCACTCCACACACACACACACACACACACACACACACACACACACACACACACACACACACACACACAACCTGAGGGTGTTGCTGCGACGGCGTGTGGTGGCGGTGGTGGCGTGCGCCTCCTCGCTTTCCGAGGCCGCGCCGGCGAGCTCCTGGTCGGAGGGCAGCGAGTCGCCAAAGGGCGAGGAGAGCAGCACGGACTCGACGAAGCGCGGGATGACGAGCTCGAACGACGACAGGAACACGTCCAGGTGGGCCAGGCGGTACTCGCTGACCTCTGTAATCTGCTTCCCCCCCCAATCCAGAAGTGAGGCATCGGCCCACACGCGCGTGTTCCTTGGGGGGGGGGGGCGAGGGGCGTACCTCGGAGAAGTTCTGGATCTGGGCGAGGAGCGTGGTGAGGAGGCGAGACGACAGCAAGTCCAGCGTGTCCGCCCAGTCAACGAGCATCGGCAAAAATATATCCTGTAAAATAAAAGGATATATATATATAAAAAGAAATTAGTTCGAATAATAATTAAACCCTTAATAAAAATTATCGTTCAAATATAAATTCAACCAGAATAATTATAAACCCAAATAAAATATTATAATGAACAATAATAAAATTAAAAAGAAAGAGGGCAAGTGCCTGGGTCATCTGCACGACCGACGGGTCGGGGTCCTTGAGCAGGCGGAACAGCTGCTCCTGGATCTGTTGGTACTTGTTGGCCTCGTTCTCGTCGAGGCAGCTGATGAGGATGCCCAGGTTGCGCGCCACCGCCGCCCGCACGAGCGGCGACTTGTCGTCCAGCAGTTGAATCAAAATCGACAAAATGAGCGACGCCCGCAGCTCCTGTCCGTGTGCGCGCGTGCGGTGAGCCCTCCGTGTCTTCGCAAACGCATCAGCGATGGGTGGTGGCACGGGAAGGCGTACGGCTTGCACGAACGGGGCGAGGGCGCCGCAGGACTCGGCCACTAGGACCCGCCGCTCCTTGTGCTTGGAGGAGATCTGCTCCCAGCACTGCGGCAGCAGCTCGGAGCCGGTCCTGTCCTGCCCGATGATCCGCGACAACGCCACGCAGCCGTCCATGATGATCTGCCCCCCGACCACACACACACACACACACACACACACGCACACACACACACACACACACACACACACACACACACACACACACACACACACACACACACGCACACGGCAACGTGGTCATGGCGAGTAAGGCCAAGCGGTGCACTGGGGCTGGGCATACTCGTCGCTGGTTCTCGTCGGGTATCTTGATGAGGTTGAAGAGCATCTGCGTGAGGTGGTCCCGCGTCTTGGTGTCCGGATGTTGCCGGATGGCCACCAGGATGACCGGTATGAGCTCCTGATGAGTTTTATTATTATATAGTATATTAAAATATAATAATTTAATTTGTGGAATAAAAAGGGAAAATGGGTTAGTTCAAAATCCATTCGGGTTATGATCGCTGACGTGTCGGGCGGTACCTCCCGCGTGTTGAGAAGCACGCCCGGGACGATGTGGGGCAAGCATTCGGCCACGATCTTGACCGCGCCCTGATTGTCCCGCTCCACTGTCACGATGCGCTCCACCTGGAGGTGAACCTTGTGAGCCATGACTCACTCACTCACTCATGGAAACCACCGCACACGCACAGGCACGACGCACGACGCACGCAAGTACCTCCTTTTGTATGCGCGTGGCGTCGGCGATGGCCGTCTTTCGCAGGTTTTGGAGTAGCCTCTGACTGCGCCGTCGCTGCGACATGCAACAGCCGTTTTGAGCAAGAGCGAGCGAGCCAACTCCCCCCCCCTCCCTCTCGCACACACGCGGAAGACATGCGCGAGAGAACGGCCATTCGGTACCCGCATGGCTTGCCTGTCCTTGTTGGCGTCCTCGCGCTGCGGCTCTCCCTCAGCCTGCGGAGCGGGGCACGGCGCGTCCGCCGCCGCCGCCGCTGGCCCGCCAGGGACATCCTCGCCTTGGTCGGCCTCGCCTGGGGGCTCCTCGCCCTCTTTGTCAACCTCTCGGGGCGACGAGTCGGGCTGGCCGCCGCTGGCCGAGTCATCGCTGGCCACTTCGATTGGCGCAGCGACGGCGGCGGCGGTGGCAGAGATGGCGGCTTCGCCATCATCGGCGATGCCGGCAGCCGCGGCGGTCGGTGTGGTGCTGGTGGGCGTTGTGGGCGTGGTCGGAGGACCCGAGGCGGCGCTCGTGACGGCGTGGTCGGAGGACCGCAGGGCGAGCTGTACAGGAGTGAGGCTGCCGTCGCGCTTCTTGTCGCCCGTGCGCACGCGCATGTAGTCGAGCTCCTTCTCGACGTGCTCCTTCTCCTCCAACAGCTTGGCGATGCGCTCCTCTAGGGCGTCGACCCGCTCCTGATACTTGGCATTGCTCGCCTTGACCTCCTTCAGCTCCGCCTGCCAGTCGCATTGGCCCGGGCCTGGTCAGCCCACACAACTGCAACACACACACACACACACACACACACACACACACACACACACACACACACACACACACACACACACACATGCACACGCACAGCTCGCCAGCAGGCGAAAGCACGCGTACCTGCACAGCGTGAAGTTGTTGGACTGCCGGGTTGTGGTAGTAGTGGCGCTGGAGCGCAGTGAGCGACTGCAGGCCCGCGTCGGCGTCGGGCTCCAGGAGGTCGAGCTCCTCCTCGGCCTGGTGGCAAAGACACGCAGCGCATCAGAGTCAGGTGAGGGTAGACAGGTGAGGGCCACGATATTACCTCTTCGCCAAAGGTGATGGCCGTCAGCTTATAGCCGCGCTCGACCAGGTAGCGCTTGACCATGTGGTTGATCAGTCGGCGCTCCGCTTCGCTCGGCGGGCTGCTGTCGACGGCCTCCTTCTTGGTTGCCGCTGGCTCGCCTTGGCCGGGCGTCGCAGGGCCAGCAGCCATGCCAGCGCCGCTGGCCAGCAGGTTGTGCTCCGAGTCTGTGATAGCCCAGCCCCATATCACATGGCCACCGCCAGTGTCAGCGGCCAGCGCTGCGAGGGGCCTCCAGTCGTGTGTTGGTGTACAATGAGCGATGGGCGCACCCTGTCGCAGCTGGCGCGTGCGAAGCTGCTTGAGCTCGGCCTTGAGCGACTGGATGTCGTCCTTGGACAAGCGGAGCTCATACTCGAGCAGCACGATCTTGTCCTGCACGCAGACCACCACAACGCGTGAGCGATTGGGTTGGCGCTGCAACGGCAAGGGAGAGCGCACCTCCTTCTCCTTCATGATGCGCGAGAGCTCATTCGATGTGCGGCCGACCACCGGCGTGCCTCGGGCCGAGCCCGATGCTGACGAGCCCGAGCTCTGCAGACAGGAGGACATATATTATTATTATTGTTGTATTATTTTTATTATTAAAATGAACAAATGAATAAAAAAAAGCCTTAGAGAGAAGAGGGAAGGTACCATGGTGTCGTAGTGGCTATCATCGCTGGGCGCCCACTGGACAGCCTTGGCCTCAAAGACGTGCCGCAAGAAGTCCAATTCCTGTCCATTTTCGAGGCATTCTTGATAGAGCTCGAGGGCGGTCAGCAGCAGATTCCTCTCCACCAGGTACCTACCCACGGCCTCCTCACTCATGGCTGGCGCATCGGCAGCTCGCTCCTTCGCCACATCCGCTTTGGTGGCTGCACTCTCTCCAGTTGATTGCGTCACCGAATCGCCAGTCGAAGCTTCGTCATCCACGTAGTCGTCGTCAAAGGGATTCATTTGGTCCTTATGTCGATGTTCCATCTTTTGTTTTGCGTGTGAGCGAGATGCCACCTCCCTCACCTTGTGCACCAGTCCACTTGGTGTTGGGCTTTTATTAATAAATCATTTTTTCTGCTTTCAGTTTGTGTGAAATTAGCCAAGGAAAATCAACATTAAATAGGTAAAACCGAGAAACGGTCTGTCTGGAGAGATGCGAAGATGCCGAGCTGTAGTGCTGCCGCGGGAGTGGGCAGCGAGTAAACGCGTCTCTCACATTTGCGTGGGCGCGTCGAGACGTACCTTGAGCTCGAGAGGAGGCATGCCATCTTTGGCGACGCTCAGCACCTGGCACAAACGAACGCCCCCCAGCTTGCGTGGTGCGCCACCCCATGCGGTCCCCTCTACGGCCACGCGGCTCGTTATGCCCAAGGGCTGGGCTCCCCTGCAGCACCAACAGCGAAGGGGCATCATCGAGAAGTTCATTGGCGCCGGCGCAGGTACACGTGCGCAGTGGCTGGGCTGGCCGGGCTGGCCGGGCTGCGGGTAATACTCACATGCCCGGCCGGGTCATGCAGGCCATCCAGTGCTCACCTTTGTAGGCGTGGTGGTGGCCGTGCCCGTCGTGTTCTGGAGTACTCCAACCCCTCCATCGAGCGCATGAAGCAGCCTCCTTGCCTGACCTCCTCTCCTCTCCTGCTTCTGGCCCAAGCCATGAAGCTCATCAGCTTGGCGGTGTGGCAGAACAAGGTCATCTACATGTCTTGGTTTGGCGGCAGGTGCGTCTCGTGATCGGCGCCTTTCCGCTCAGGTGCATGTTCTTACTTGTTAGCAATCCCCCCCTCCCATACTACCGTGTGGTGACCAGTGAGTACACGGCCAAGCCCAGCGACCTCGGGATGGACTACGAGGACCTGTACATCACCACCGCCGACGGCGTCAAGGCGAGTGCCCCAAGACGCTCTTCAATAAGTTGACGCTGCCGGTTTCGCTTACAGAGATCACTTGTCTCACTTGTCCTGTGCGTCTTGTCGTCGCGACAGCTCAACTGTTGGTTGATCAAGCAGAGGGAGGACTACCAGCGCAAGCCCACCATCATCTACTTCTCGGGCAACGCTGGCAGTGCGTCGCTCCTCCTACTCCTGCTTTGAGCATTTTGCACGCTGATTACGTTGTGACACCATCACTGACTTGTTCACTGCGGCAGACATCAGCCACCGCCTGGAGAAGGTGCGGAAGATCTTCTACCGCGGCGTTGGCTGCAACGTGCTGCTGGTCTCCTACAGGGTACCCGCCCTGAGCGCTCGCAATGCAACGTCCCCCTAAAGTTGATCGCTTTTGCGCAGGGCTACGGCCTCAGCGAGGGATCGCCGAGCGAGCCAGGCTTGCGAGCCGATGCTGAAGTAATATTCGTGCCACAGTGTTTACAATTTGTTTCTATTTTATATATATTTATTTTTATTTGATGTCTTTACTAAATTGTTCCCTTGTTGATCAATGGGACCAGGCGGCATTCAACTACTTGATCTCGCGGAGTGACATCGACAAGGGAAACATCTTCGCCTTTGGCCACTCGCTGGGCTGCGGGGTTGCCATCCACCTCGCGCGCACGACCAACCAGCACGCTCGGGGAGCAGACGTCGGGCAGGTACGGTCGTCGGATGGCCAATCGTGCGACTGTCCATGCTGCTCACCAACGGAAGGAGAGGGGGGCTCAGACCGGACCGCTTCCCGTAGTTCGGGGCGTGATCCTTGACAATGGCTTCACCTCCGTCAGCGACATGGTGCGACCAACGGGAGGTTGTGGTTGTGGCGGCGCCGAGCTCAGCTTACGCCCCGTGGCCTGCTCGCAGGTGAGCCACATCTACCCGGCGTGGACGCCCTACGTGGTCTTCAAGTCGCTGCTGCTCCGCAACTACTGGGAGAACGAACGGGAGATCGCCGACGTCCCGCAGCCGCTGCTCGTCCTCTCAGCGCCCAAGGACACCCAGGTGCCCTCGTGGATGAGCCAGAAGGTGTTCGATTCGGCCACGGCCAGTGCGCACAAGGTACACCGCACGAGCACGAGAACCTGCGCCGACGCCGACGCCGACGCAAGGAGATTTGGGGGGGGGGCTTAACCGCCGTGTGCTCCGTGTGTCGTCACAGGAACTGCACAGCTTCGAATGGGGCACGCACGACGACAATTGGAAGCAGCCGCTTTATGCCGCCACCATCAAGCGTTTCATGGAGCGCGCCGCTGCTCTCACCCGGGAGCCGCCGGACAACTCCACCGACCACCAGTGAGATGTGCCCCGGCGCCAGAGAGCCTAGCGCCACTCGTGGACCGGTGTTGCAAACTAGCTCGGCGTTGAACGCCTGGGCTCCAGACAAGAGATAACACTAAACGCCGCTTCGGCCCGGGCGATGCGACTTTGCCGTTTGGCGGCCGACGGGCCCGGCCAACCCCACACCAATCGCGCACTTGGCGGTTCCTCTTCGGCGTTCTTTGCGACGGTATCAATCAATTCCTCACTTCACACTGATTGGACGATTCTGCAGAATAAAAAGATAACCCAATAGTGGATAAGATTACCTAATTGGTGGTTGTGCGAGAGCAACTGTTTTAATCGAATTTTCTCCATCCTCCACCGCTGGTTGGATCAGTTCTTCGACTTTGAGCGAATCCAACTGGGAACTCGCAAGGAATCGAGAGTAGGTCAGACCCGAATCCCACTCGCATCGCCGGTGAGCCAGCGCAGGTCCGGCGGTTGGCGCCAGCCAGAGCGGCGTATCTGCCCTGCTGCTCCCCACGGCCACCACGCGACAGTTCACGAAGCCCGCCTCTCCGCCCCAGCGCCCCCCCGTAAAAAAGACGCGACCACGACTGGCTCCTCTTTCTCTATCCAAGAACTACTAGTAAGTCGCACCGCCTTCCTCTCGAGAGCAGGAACCTCCAGTGCACACCTCAACTCGCTTCACCTATCACACGCCCATCACTCATCCTTCGCAGTAAGCAACCAGAGAGTGATCCCTTCCTCTGCCCACAACTCCATAAAGCCACCACCGCAACACGCAGTCACAAAACAAACACATAACTTATAGAATGAACGTCAATCCGGACGTGGTGTCGTCGGCCCTGCCACTGAGCCTCGAGACCGAGGCCATCAAGCCCGGATGCCCGGGCCTGAGCGAGGTGCCCATCATCGTGACCTCCCACGCGCCCGACCGCGAGCGGTCCTACCCGAGCCTTGGCGGAGGTGCTGAACCGCAACTCTCTCCCGCTCTCCCGCTCGAGCAGGTCTACTACCCCACCACCACCTCCTCCATCTCCACTCCCATCACCTACACATCCACGCCCATCCCCACCATGCCCTTCGTCGTCTACCCGTCGGCGCCTACGGTGACCGTATCGATGCCTTCTGACCTTCTTCCACAGCCTGCCACACACTACGCCCCCGGCGAGCCGGCCACGACAATGGGGATGCCTCAGGTGGTTCACAATCGCGGCTACATGTCGCCCTCTCCGGCCGAGCGCCACCAGCACGGCCAGCAGGGCGAGTCGACGGCCAGGCAGGGCCCGATGACGGACTCCATGTCCAAGTTCGTGGCGGGGGACATCGCCGAGGCTTGCCTCAACGTGCGACCCCCTATTGAGGAAGAGGCCAGCAATGCCCGGTGCGCCACCACCCCTTCCTCTCTCGTCTCTCCCTTCTCTTTAGTTTTTTCCTTTCGGTTTTCTACGAAATTGCCGGCCCGAAACAACACCCACGGGCGACAGAACGTAAAGGCGTGGTGTCGCTTGTGTTCCTTTCCACTGCTTGCCCCGTGACCAAACCTCACAACACAGAGACCACTGACTTGTCGTTTTCAGGTCTTCCGCGTTTGTATGTTGTCATGATTTGTAGGGGTGAGCCCGGCACTGACTTGTGGTCCTCTTCCTCAAAAGCAGGGACGACGCCACACAGGGAGCCGCTGCACTCACGCCCGCTGCCAACACCACCAACGGAGCTGCCGATTTCAAGAAGGAGGGTCACAGAAGCGGCGGTCTCCACATCCCCAACTTCCTGCGAGGTCGCCGATCCCGCCGTAACAGGTTCGGGTTCTCAACCCCAAACGATGACCTCCAACATAAGTCGTCGAAACCGAAGCTCACTGGGAACTGCGCTGGTTGTGATCACGTCACAGCATGTCTTCGGAGCGCGTCGAGAGTTCCGACGTGTTGTCGTCCGGCAGTAACTCCGGCGACGACCTCTCCGACGTCGAATTCGACGAGGAGCTGGACAAGAAGCTCAAGGAGGAGGTCGAGAAGGACCTCCCGCTCTCCATCACCGACCTCAGCAAGGCCGAACGCACCAATGGTACTCCCAGCCTTCTCCACCGCTGCTCTCTTGCTGCCCCACTTACACTCTCCCTTCACTCTGGCTCTGCAGTGCGCAAGGTCTGTCTGCTCTACAACCCCATGTCGGGCAACAAGCGGGGCAGGCGCGTGGCCCGCAAGGCCAGCAAGCTCATCGAGCGCGAGGGCGTGACCGTCGAGATGGTCCGCCTCAGCGAGAGGGGGTACGCCTCACGACCCGACAGCCGAGTGCTTGGCCTGTGAGGCTCACCTCTGTGTTGCGCAGGCACGCCGAGCAGCTGTGCGAGTCGATGGACTTCAGCGGTTTCGATGTGGTGGTGGGCGTGGGCGGCGACGGCACGTTCCACGAGTGCATCAACGGCATGATGAAGCGCTCGGCGGAGGGCCGCAAGCAGACGGTGCCGCTGGCGCTGATCGCCGCGGGCACCGGCAACTCGTTCATGCACGAGCTGCGCTGCTTCAAGATCAAGTCGGCGGTCTACCACATCCTGCGCGGAGTCAACTACCCGATCGACATCTGCCGGCTCAGCTTCGGCGACGGCTCGTCGTGCTACTCGTTCAACTCGATCCACTGGGGCATCGCCTCCAAGATCATGCTGACGGCCGAGCGGCTGCGGTGGATGGGCAGCGCCATGCGCTACACGACCGCCTGCTTCATGGAGATCGTGGGCGGCGAGAAGGCCCAGCTGGCCAAAGTCGTGGTCACCGACGAGAACGACAAGGAGGTCGAGTACAACGACAAGTTCATCGTCGCCATCGCCAACAACATCATCACCGCGAGCAGGGGCATGAAGATGGCCCCCGAGGCCAAGATCGACGACGGCCTGATCGATCTGCTGCTGATCAAGTCGACATCGACGCTCAACCTGCTCGACATCTTCAGGCGAACCTACGACGGCTCGCACACGGACCTGCCGTACGTGATCTACCAGAAGGTGAAGAAGTTCTCCATCACGCCCTACAAGGAGAGCCAGACGGGCGAGCTCGAGGAGGTGGAGGAGATCATCGACGTCGATGGCGAGCTCAAGGGCTGCACGCCATTCACCTGCGAAGTGCTGCCTCAGGTACGATCTGCCGGCCTGGCCTCTCCCATTTCCATTCCACTCATTCCGTTTCATCGGTCACAAAGAGCTCATCGTCTCCTCTCCCCACCTTCAGACCCTCAGGATTGTTCTCTAAAAGCTAAGCAAGAAGCAAGCGTTAACGAGCGCAGAGGCAGCTTCGATCAAGCGGCGCTGTTTCTCTTTCTTGTAGATACCTACTTCAAACACGCAAACACGTCTTTAACCCTCCTGGCATATCCCCTGATAATGGGGCCCGCTTTAGGTAAATGTTTATTGGCGAGCATTTTGTCATCTCAAGTATGTATGGAACGTGAAGATCAAATTCTAGGAGATTCCTCAAATTGCTCTTATATAGTGCGGCGGAATAGCGGCGCAGCAATTCAGCGCAGTTGGTTGCTGGCCCTAAGAAACAAGGGAGGAAAGACGCAAGCCACGTAGCCATCAAAGGCGCTGAAGGAGAAGGTGGGCGCTCGGGCTGTACCGACCTCAACAGATCGAATTGAGGGCCGGCAGAAAACAACAATTCGATCACGCGATTTTTACAAGGCTAGCAAGGCAAATCAATTGGTAGGAGAATTGAATTGATGACGCGCGGTGGATGATGAGTAACGAGGAAGACGATGGCAGCGGTGGCGGCCTTCAGGTCTCCTCCGCTGGAGGCCATTATGAGCAGGACATGATCAACCACCTGTTCTACTCGGCATCATCCAAACCTCGCCTCAACCAGCAGCGAGGCCAAGCATCATCATTCGGCAGGCACGGGGATGTTAACGCCAATCAAGAGGATAGCGAGGGGGAGGGGGACAACTTTGAAGATGACGGAGATGAGCTGGGGGAGCACCATCCGTTTTACCTGCCACAGGGCATCACCGAAATAGATGATTCTGAGCTCGAGGAGCTCTTCTACTCCTCAGAAGATGAAGATTCCGGTACTCGCCTCCATCATTGCTGTTTTTATTGATTAGTATGTCTAATGCTCCCCCCCCCTCTCGTCGGATGATAAAACAGATGGAGGTGTCGGCCCGGAAGGTATGGGAGGAGGGGTGCTGCCGCACTCGGCCAAGTACCAGGCTCTAAGCCTGAGGGCCAGCCGAGGGCACGACCAGCAGAGCGGAAGCCTGCCGCACTACCAGCCTGCCGGACTGCCGAGAGACGATGCGGAGGAGGAGCCACTGCAGCTTCCCGCGTCGTTCCAGCAGCAGCAGCACGCTGGCCAGCACCAATACTACAACTACTTTGAGGGAGACGCGGAGAGCGGTGACAACTCGCACATGAGCCTGCCCTGGGCACCCGGCTTACCTCAGCACGTGTACGTACTACTCGGCGCCCAGCTGCCTTTCGCTCCTTTCTCTCTTTCTCCCCGCCACCTTTGGCCGTGCCTCACCTCATCGTGTCCCGTGGGTCGTCCCGTCGTCAAACGCGCAGAAGCGAAGCGGAAGACGTGTTGTATCGCTCTGCCGATTCTCTGTTCAGCCAGGATTTTGCCGACCTCTTGCAGGTTTGGTGCCTTCTCTCTTTGAAAATGTGTTGTGTGCTCGCGCATTTCCGTCATCTCTCTCTCGCCACTTTTCATCTCTTTCCGTTAGGTGGCGTTCAATTTTTTTTATCTTTTTATCTTTTTTCTGCCCAATCACCATGCGTTGCAGGGATAGTTCATTTTCTCCTTTTCTTTAAGAATGGTCGCACCACCAAATTTGTGTTTTTGTTGCGCCGTTTCATCTCAAGTGAGTGTGCGTGTTGTTTTTGTGCCTGGCTCTCGCGCTGACGCCTCTCGCGCGCGCCGCACAGTCGCGCGCCAAGACGTCGGCCTCGACCGGAGACCTACCGCTCTACGTGGCGTCGCCCAGCGAGAGGATCGTCGACAACGGCCGCATCAGCGGCGGCTTCACCTCCTCCTCCTCCGTGCACAAGAGACATCTGGACGCGGAGGCGGAGCAGCACTACCTGCATCAGCTCGGCAGGGAGCGCGAGCGCGAGTGGGAGCTCGAGAAGGAGAGGGAGCGGCAGCGCAGGAATTCGTACGACACGCCATCGCCGTCGTCGTCGGCGACCTGGAGCAGGGCTGTGGGCGGCGACGCGCAGGGCAGTGTATATAGGCAGCTGCAGCAGCACCACCAACAGCAGCAGCACGGAGGCGGCGTGGGCAGCGGCGGCGGTCAGTACTACAGCAGCGGGAGCATCGGCGAGCGCAAGCCGGTCCGCCTGGCCGAGAAGGCCGTGCACGCCAAGTCCACGCCCAGCCTGCCGGTCAGCAGCCCGCTGGTGGTGGCGCCCGCGCCCAAGTCCGCCCCGCTGCCCCAGGACAAGCTTGTCCACGCCGGGGCCGCGGCCTCGTCGCTCCAACCGCCGCCCGGGCTGCTCCCTCTGCAACAGCAGCCACAGCCACAGCCGCAATCGCAGGGTGGTGGTGGTGGTGGGTCGACGGCCAAGCTCACGCCGCCGATCTACAACACGCCGTCGTCGCAGCACCAAAAGAAGACCGTGTGGAAGCAGCGAAGCCCGCCATCGCCGCAGCACGCAGGAGCGGGCGCGGCGCCTGGCGCGGGTGGCACACAATCGGCCGCTTCGGACGGCGCTGCGTCGAATGGAGTCCTACCGCAGTCTCATCAGGTGCGCCTCCTCCACCATTTATAATTATTTATATTTATTTATTTATTTGATTATTTATTCATTAATTGGTTTCTTTTTATTTGTTTTTTAGAATCCGCAGAGGTCGCCTCTCCGCACCGGCATGACGGCGCACGGGCCGGCCGGAGGTCAGAGCACGCACCAGCCGATGATGCTGCCCGCTGGCGTGCGCTCCCTCTCTCCGCCGCGATCGCCCACCCGAGCCGGCCCGGGCGCGCGTGTCCCACCCAATGGGCGGGAGCCCAACATGTCGCAAGGTGCCGCCGCCTCCCTCGGCTCCGTTGTCGACAGTGTTGGTATGCGTGGTATGCTCATATTTCCGTGTGTGTGTGTGTGTGTGTGTCGCGTTGGGCAGAGTACGTGAGCCGATCGCGGTCACGACAGTCCAACAGCAGCAACAACAACAGCAACAATAATGGGAACGGCAACAACGGCGGCAACGGCTCGCAGCGAGCGCTCTTTCCGTCTCTGGTAACACACACACACACACATACACACACACACACACGCGCGCGCGGCTATGATTTGAGTCTCACTCCCTTTCGCGATTCGCGCGTGCGCCGGTGATCAGCCGCAGGGAGTGGTGCCGTCGTCGCAGGGCGGCCTGTTCCCTCAGCCGCCGCCGCCTCTGGCCGGCGGCAGGAACATGGCCGGCCCGGCGGGGCAGCTGCCCAAGCAGGTCTACTTCGCGGGCTCCTCCACGCCCAACCTCCCCACCTACATGCCGCCGCCCCAGGTCGATCCCACGCTCCCCCCCCCGGAGCTGTCAATCGATCGACGGTCACGACTGACACTGGGTTGGTTGTGTGCGTTGTATGCGCAGGTGGGCAGGCGAGGAGGGGGAGGGGGAGGAGGCGTGGGCGGGCAGGCGATCCCGATGGCGATCGCGCCGTTCTACCCGCCCTTTGCGTTCGCGTCGTCGACGTCGATGCCCTCGCTGCCGGCCATACACGGCGGCCTGCCGCCCAACTTCGCCAAGCCCATGGGCTTTGCCCCGCAGCCCTCCATACTCGGCAACAAGTACCACCGTACGTCGCCACAACTCCTCTCCCCCCCGCCCCCGCCACCGCCCCTCGTGTCTCGCCCATGGCCTAACGTGAGTGAGGTGGTCGCCCACTGGATGGGGTACAGCGCCAGGCGGAGGGGCGATGCGGTCTCCCAGTTTTCCGCCGCCGGCATCGTACGCGGCGCACGGGCATCATCACCACTACCACCACCAGCACCAGCAGCCACAGCAATCGCAACAGCAGCAGCAGTCGGCGCGCGAGCATCGCAAGGAACAGCAGCAGCAACAGCAGAAGGAGCGAGAGAGGGAGAAGGAGCAGCAGCAGCAACAGCAGCAGCAAAAGGAGACGCAGAAGCGGAAGCCCAAGGGCATGTGGAAGGTCAAGAACCGACCGCCACAGCCCACCACCACCACCACCACCACCACCACCACCGACGACTCCGCGGCTGCGGCCACGGCCGGGACAACGGCCGCCGCCGCCGCCACGCCGGCTGGCGGCCCTGGGTCGGGAGCGGCAGCGTCGTCGTCAACGCCTGTGGCGACGACGTCCGCGGAAACGGCCGGCGCCAACGTGGCCAGCGCAGCAAGCACCAACAGTACGCCACCAGCCCCGCACGGGAGGACTGAATAAATCCATCCGTTGCGCGTATATACGTGTAGCCACCACCAGATCACGCCATCTCGCCACCTCCTGTCCATCGCACACACACACACACACACACACACACACGCACGCACGCGCGCGTTGTCATCTGTGGTCGTTGTGGTCGTGGTCTTGCCCTCATCGTTCGACAAACAGGCGCAGGGGAGGACGGCGGGGATGGGCAGACGGCGGAGGCGACGGCGGCGGCAGCGACGAAGAAGCCGGCGAGCAAGAAGGGATCGGACAGCGACGACGACGGGCCCAACGCGCGGCCGGGCGGTGGCCGCGACCGCCGCGGGGACGACGGCACCGACGACGACCACGACAAGAACGGCGGAGGCAGCGGAGGCGGCGGTCAGAGCGTGGGCGGGCAACAGCAGCAGCGGCACACGAGCGGCGCCGCTGCAGGCCAGCAGCAGCAGCAGCAGCAATCGTCGGGGGGCAGCTCGCCCGGGGGCAGCACGCGGAGTGGCACACAGTCGCCACAGCAGCGCCACCACGCCGCCGCCGCCGCCGAGCCGTCGCCGGACGACGGCGAGGATAGCCTCGACCCGCCGGTGGTGTCTTTTCCGCAGCCCCCTCCCTCCCGTGAGCCGCTCGCGCTGGTGCCGAGCCGGAGGGCAGGGGGCGGCCACCACCATCACCAGCACCACCACCACCAGCAGTCGCCGGCATCGGGCGCTCGCCTCGAAGGTGAGGATGACGACCATGACGACCAGGACGACGACGAGCTCGGCGAGAACGGGGAGGGCGACCTCAAGCTCGACCCCAGCGTGTGGGGCGGCCACGCGCATCGTCAGCAACCACCGCAGCAGCAACCGCAGCAGCAACCACAGCAGCACCACCAGCAGCAGCAGCAGCAG